>VZUI01028152.1:0-11332 GCA_013401135.1 Cettia cetti
ATGGGGGAGCAGCAGGATGGGGGAGCAGCAGGATGGGGGAGCAGCAGGATGGGGGAGCAGCAGGATGGGGGAGCAGCAGGATGGGGGAGCAGCAGGATGGGGGAGCAGCAGGATGGGGGAGCAGCAGGATGGGGGAGCAGCAGGATGGGGGAGCAGCAGGATGGGGGAGCAGCAGGATGGGGGAGCAGCAGGATGGGGGAGCAGCAGGATGGGGGAGCAGCCCATGGCTCTGGAGGGCCCAAGGTCACCGATAAAGACGCTCCTCGTACAAACAGCACAAAGCAGAACTTCACCTGCCAGTCCTGAAATCCAAGGAATTTGCCCCAGGAGGCCCAGGACACCCCAGCAGGGCAGTGGGGGCAGCACAGCTGGGGAGCTGCTGCCATCCTCACGCTGCTCCATCTGCCTCTGCTCCACTAAACCCACACCAGTTATTCCTTCTCGGGGCAGAGAACGAGTCAGGTTCATCTGCCAGCAGCACGGCAGCCCCGGGAACGCGCTGTCCCCAGCTGGGGCAGGGGCAGGGCCAGGCTGGGCTTATCCCAGCAGCCACAGAACAAACCCCCCTCCTCTGGGGAGGGCCAGGCCCCTGCAGAGCCAGAGGAAATCCTCCCTGCGGGGGAAGAGCACAGGAGCAGGAGCAGCCGCTGGGCAGGGGCTGCTCAGGGCTGGGCTCTGATCCTTATCAGCACCAAAGGGGCTGCTCAGGGCTGGGCTCTGATCCTTATCAGCGCCAAAGATGCCCACACCGGGCAGCAGCGCCGGGGGCGGCCTCGGGAGGATGAGGCTTTGCCGTTTCTGTTCCGAGAAGTGCCCCGAGACGCCCTCCTCCTCCTCCTCCTCCCGGAGCAGCTCCTTCCTGGCCTCAGGGGGTGGCATTTCCCCTGAGTGGGCAATGCCAGGTCGGAAATGCAGCAGCAGAGCCAGCACCTGCCCAGCTGCGCTCGCCCACGGCGCTGGGAGCTCTCTGTCCTGCAGCACAAAGCAAGGCCAGCCTGGAGAGGCTCCTCCACGAGGAAAAGGTTTCCCTTCCTTTCTAACAGGCTTTTTTTTTTTTTTTTTTTTTTTTTTTTTTTTTTAGTCACAGGTAATTAATTTTATTTTGTTTCTCCAATAAGTTCTGCAGAAAGATTTTCTATCTCCACCCCTGAGCTGGCCACGGGCTCATCCAGGCTGAAAATGTGGGATGGCCAAACCCTCCCAACTCCCCTGGCTGACCTCAGAGCCCTCAGCTCCTCATCCCTTACTCAGGGGGAGCAACGTGTTGGAAACCATTACTCACCCTCTCCTTGTGTGAAAGTGAGCACAGAAAAACAAAGCTTCAAATGATTTAAAAATGAACAAAATCCAGCAAGGTCTCAGCCCAAAGAGCTGTGATGTGGAGTGTGTTATTTTGGTGTACAGAAAGGGTAAAAAAATAGGGGAAAGCAAAGAAATTAGGAAATAGAAGTGAAAAATGAGGAAGGTGAAGGTTCCAGCGCAGCCAAGAGCAAGATGAAAGGATTCACTGACTTGTGAGGATCAACCCTGCCACAAACAGCAGCCAGCACAGGACAGCAATAGTGAAACTGTCACTTGGGGCTTGGGGAAGGATGTGACAACATCTCTGCTGGGTTTGAAAAGGCACGAGGGGCAGCTCTGGGCTGTGGGCACTGAGCTCTGCCCTCCCTGAATCCCTCCTGTCACCACAGTGACCAAACAGCCCCTCCAGGACAGCCTGGGGGGGGCTCCTGGGGGGGTCCTGGGGGTCCCCAGCAGCAGCCCCGGGGCTGGGGCACAGCAAAGCCACCGACACCCACCCAGGAGAGTCCAGCAGAGCACAAATCCTCCGGATGAGAGGGAGATCTCTGAGGTGCAAAACGCCCGAAATCCTCCCAGGAAGGTCAGGTCCTTCTGCCAAAGCCCAGGAGAGCAGGAAGGAGCCTGGGAGCCGGGGGGAATCACTGGGGATGGGACCCCGGGGACTCAGCACCGCTGCCCCCAGCACAGCCCCCTGCCCTGCCCCCTGCCCTGCCCCCTGCCCTGCGCACCCCAATCTTTGCTAAGGGGCTGCAAAAGTGACGGAGTCGCTGTTCAAAGGCTCCCCCAACCCGAGGAGCAGCGCCGAGGGGCCGGGATTAGAGCTGTGAGTGACGCGGGGCCTGATTGTCGGTAATTACAGCAGAGGTGAGCGCTGGGCAGCGGGGGCTGCTCCGGCCACGCGCTGTCACCGCTGTCACCGCGCCAAGCACGAGGTGGCGCTTCCAGGAACCGGCGATGTGGGTCACACTTCAGGGCCTGCTTCCCACAGCAGGGGAAGAGAAAAGCGGGCAGGAACCTCGGGCAGAGGTGCCCCACGCGAGCCCCACGGCACGGAGGAGGCTCGGCCCCATGGCTGTGAGCGGGTGCCAGAGGGATTCCTCTGGGACTGGGCAGCAGGTGGGATCCTGTCTGCATCCCTTTGCTGGTCTTCCAGGGGAAAAGAAAAGCAGAAATGGCTGAAAGAACTGCACAGACCCAAAGGAATCAGAACCTGAGAGCCCCCAGATTGCTCCATCCTGATTTAATCCCAGCTCCCAGTAGACACGGCTACGAGGGAGGCAGAAAGGTCAAAACGACATTCAGAAATTATTTCTGCTCTGCCCCAGTCCCTTCCCTGCCCCCTGAACAAGGCTCAGCTCTTTATGGCACGGTATCTGAGGCGGGGTTAAATGATAACAACTCCCCTGGGCTGCTGTGAGTGTGACAATGCGGCAGAGCTCAGCCCTGCCCCGGGGCTCTGAGCACAGCGGGGCTGGCTGATGGCACAGAGCAGCCTCTCCTGGCGCTGAACACAGCCTGCAGCTCTGCCCCGCTCCCTCCGGGCGCCTGGCAGCACGCACGGCTGAGCCGACACGGGCCAGACCCGGGCTGACCTGCCCGGCCTCCCGGGACAGCTTCGTGCTCCCGCAGGGCTGAGCGGGCTGGACGTGGCCTCTGCCCGCTGGAAAAGGCCTCGAGCAGCACCAGCAGAGCCCCCTGACCCCGGGACAGCCCAGCAGGGCCCCCTGACCCCGGGACAGCCCAGCAGAGCCCCCTGACCCCGGGACAGCCCAGCAGAGCCCCCTGACCCCGGGACAGCCCAGCAGAGCCCTCTGACCCCGGGACAGCCCAGCAGGGCCAGGGGGAGCAGAGAGAGGGCCACGGGTAAAGGTCACCTACCGGCCCATCTGCTGGCCACAGCGTCCCTGCTGAGCCCGTGCAGACACCTCTCCAGAGCGTGGTAGATCCTGTCCTCCGTGCACGTGGTGTGCTGCATCTTAACTCATCTCCTGAGCCAAAGAGGAAAGGAGGAGGGCAGTTAGTGAGGGATCGCCCTTGGTGGCCCCGGTGCTCACTGGAAAGGGCCACAAAGCCACCCCAAGGACAGGGCTGTCCCTTGCTGCCACACAGCCGAGGTGAAGGGAAGGTCCAGTGGTGGAAAACACGGAGGGGATTGTGGCTGCAGCCCTGTCACATGCCACCTGTCCTCCAGGGTTCACCTGAGCCTTGGCTGGCACAGCCTGTGCTGGGGAGGAGGGATTCATCCCACCCCATCCTCATCCACCAGGTGGGACAGCAGGAGCAGGAGCACCACTGCCAGGGCCCTGCTCCCGTGTTCCGTGAGCAGAGGTGGCCAGGGGGACAGTCCCTCCTCCCCTGTGGCACAGAGGGACCCTGGGCACGTGTCCCCCTCTCCCACGGCACGGGCCCACCCCACACGTGCTTTGCCTCTTGTTTAGAAGCAGCACAAACACACAGAAACAATCGAGTAAGAAGGAATAAAAGCTGCCAAGGCTACAAAACCCCCTGTGATGCTGCCTTTGCTGTCACCCTGCACAGCACCCTGCCACACACCCACAGCTCTCCCACAGAGACCCCAAACCACTCTGAGCTCACCTGGACAGCATCTGGTGCCAGTACCCAGCGGTGGCTGTGCCCAGCACTGCCCCACCAGCGCTGCCCCCGAGCTGCCCTGGCCTCGGCAGAGGCTGCACGGCCACCTCCACCCACACCTCACTGCCACCAGCCCCCAGAAGGGCTCAGGGAAGCCGTGCCTGGCTGCTGGAGCCCCCTGGGGACATGGGGAGCCACCAGCTGCAGCACTGCCCCTGTGCTGGAGAGAGCCCCAGCAGCCCCCAGGGCTGGGAGCAGCACCCACCCTGAGCAGCACCCACCTGCCCGGAGCTGGGAACAAACACCCTGAGCAGCACCCACCTGCCCGGAGCTGGGAACAAACACCCTGAGCAGCACCCACCTGCCCAGTGCTCTCCTTTAGCCCAGAGAGGCTCAGGGGCTGCTCCCCCTGTGCCCCTGTCAAAGCCTGCAGCTCCTGGGCTCTGCAGCAGATGGGATCGCTGAACTCTGCAGCTCCCTGGGCTCTGCAGCTCCTGGGCTCTGCAGCTCCTGGGCTCTGCAGCTCACCTTTCCCTGTGCCTGGTGCCAGGGACGCTGAACTCCAGCCCAGCACCTGGGGCACGCTGATGGCAGGAGAGAGGCAGTGAGTAAGAGCCCGGAGTGACTCACAGACACCTTTGCAACAGCCAGCTCAGAAAGCAGCTCAGTCCTGGCAGGGGAACGGGCTCCTCACCCCACCAACCCCAGCACCCTCCCCCGTGTCTCAGCACACAGCAGGCAGGGAATTTAAAACACAACCCCCCCAAGATATTGCCATAACGCCAAGACAGTGCCGTAAATTCACCAAGGTCCTGCCTGTCAGACCACAGAAGCACTCTCTGGGTGGTTTTCCCTGCTGGGCCATGGACCACACAGGAGCCCGAGCCTCCTCTCCAGGGCAGTGCTTAGGGAAGCGTTTTCCGTGGGAAAGGCCTCGCTTCATCCGGAGCACAAACTCTGCAGCCCTTTCTGCTGTGCTCCCCCAGCTCAGCACCCACCCAGCTGAGCTCTGTGACAGGCAGGGGACAGCTCTGCAGAGCAGCACCTGACTCCCAGGAGCATCCTGAGAACACCAAGAAACACCAAGAGGTCAAGGCTTTGGAAAATGCTCTGCTTTTCACGAGGGCGTTGGGCACTGCAGGTGAGCCCAGCCCAGGTGGCACAGCCCCCTGCACACTGCAGGGACAGCTGGGGCTGGGTTTGAGAGCCACAAGTCCTCAGAGAAACCCATCTGCCTCAAGGTCTTCCCCATTTTCAACAATTCCCAGCATCAGGGCAAGGCTGAACCCATCCCCTCTGAAGGAGTGAGCATCCAAAAGGGCAATTTATAATAATTAATTTAAAATAATCCTCTAAAAATTGTTAAAATGAGTGAGAAAAGGCCCAACACAGCAAAGCTCAGCTTGGGAAGTATCCCAAGATTATTTGGGGAACTGCCCTTGCATGGGTGCCACATCCTTGGGGAATTTCCATCCAAGACTGCTCAGGTAAGAGGCTTCATTCATCCCTGTGGGTCACAAAGGTGAACTGCAAATTAAAGATTTCGGTTAATTAACACCAAACTGGTAAACACTGACTTCCTTGGTGGGAAGTGGGAACTTGCTGACCACTGGGTTTAGATTTTCCCTCGTCCTGTTTGAGGCAAAAAGTTTGTGAAAATACAAAAAAAAAAAAAAAAAGAAAAAGTTTTTGAACAGTATGAAAAAGAATTACCAACAAACAGAGTCTTTTCCTGCTGAGCTGTGGAGCCAGCAGAGGTCGGGGGAGGCCCTTGGGGTGTCCCAGCTCCCTGGCAGGGACTTTCCTCTCAGCTGGGACTCACTGGAAGCTGCACGGAGCCCTTCTCCAGGGCTCTCCTGCTGCTCCGTCCCTCGGCAGCCAGGGTGACACCGGCAGCCTGGCACGGCTGGGACAGGGCCTGGAGCTGCCTTTCCAGCCAGCAAAATCCCTTTTCTCGTGTTGAACCCCATTTCCACCACTCAACAACTTCCCTGAGCTCCTTCTGCAGCGCTGCAGCCCAGGACAACCCCCGGGAGGAGCTCAAAGATCCAAAATCCAGGAGTGAAGAGCATCAGACCCCTCAGCAGAGCAAACCCCCGAGCCTGGGGGGCTCCTCCGAGGGGCCCTGGGGAGGCAAACGCCCCAAAATCCGCTCCTGCAGCGCGGCAAACCCTGCGGGACACACAGAGCTCTCCCCTCCCGCGGCAGAGCCCTGCAGCACCTCCCCGCGATGCCCGGGGCCGGGAAGGAGCTGCCGAGGCCTCTCCAGAGCGAATCCCGGAGCAGGGGAGCGCCAGCGCCGCGGGGAAAGCCCGCGGTACCCCCGAGCAGGACAACGCCCTTTCCTGCCCGAGAGTGGTGAGGCTGAGCCTCCTGCGCAGGAAACAGGAGAGGAAAAACAAAACCCTTGGGCCTGAGGGCAGCTCCGGGCCCTGCCCGCCTCGGGGACAGCGGCAGCGGCTGCAGGGACACCCGTGCCTCGCCGGCGCTGGTGCCAGGCGTGGCTCGCCCGGCGCCCGGATCGATGCTGCCGGGGGGCTTCGGGCTCTGGGGGAGCAGAACAAGGAGCCTGAAGAGGCAGAAGGGAACAGGAGCTTGGGCTGGTGCTGCACCAGGAGGAGAAATGGCTTTAATTCGGTTTAAAAGCAAAGGGATCCTACCCAGAGCTCTCCCAAGGTCAGAGCCTCACACAAGCTCCCCAGAGAGGCCACCAGCTCCCTGCGGCTCCACCTCGGCTTTCTGCCTCCTCCAGCTCATCCCCCCCGGGGCAGGGCAGGAGCTCGGGAGGGGCATCCTCAGCGCAGAGTGGGAGGTGGAGCTGTGCAGCAGCGCGCCCTGGGCCCGGCTCCTCCAGCCAAGCTGTTTTTTCTTAGATTACAGATGAAAACCTTGCGTTTCAGCTGTTTGCTCGCAAGGTTTTACTGCCTCCCCTCCACCTCACACGGCAGCCAAAGATAGAAACCGGAGCGAGGGAGGGAGGGAGGGAGGGAGGGAGGGAGGGAGCAGCTGGAGGAAGCCTTTGTTGAACGCGGGGCAGCGAGCTGCGATTTTCAAGAAAAGCTTCAGCCTTTCTGTGCCTCAGGCAGGAGAGCTCCGCCCAGAGCAGAGATGAGGCGATAAGATGTTCACTCAAACCACACCAAGCAGGTACCAGGCCATCCAGGAGGCAGCTGGGGTGACAAACATCCTCCCGGGAGCTGCGCCCCCGGCTCCTGACAGGTTCCTGTCCCGCTGAGCGGGGACAGTGTGACACTGAGGACAAGGACGCACGGCTGGGGCCATGAGGGACGTTCACCCCTTGGGCTGCAAGCCCTCACTCCAGGGAGCCCCAGGCCCTGAGCCAACGGGGGAAGAGGCAGCAGAGCAGGAGCACAGAGAATTGCAGTTTGGGCAGCGATCCCATCGTAAAGCAGGAGATAAAACTCCTGGCACAAGAAGGAAATCTACTTCTGGAGCACCAGGAGCACCTGTGCCTGCAGGGTAACGGTGCTGAGGGGCAGGGACGGCACAGGACAGCGCACCGCTCACAGGAGGAGGCTAAATCCGGAGTTATCAGTGGGAAATGGTGTTTGGGGAAGAGGAGAGGTCCTGGCAGCTCCCTGGAGAGAAAGAACAGGAGCAAGCCCTGCCCAGGCAGCCTTTCGGAACTGTAACGCCTCATTTACACCAAAAATGTGAGAATTGGAGAGCTGTCAAAGAGCCCCGGCTGCAGAGCTCCCTCCGAGCCGGAGATCACTCCCTGCTCCGGCGGTCCCTGAGACCCGGGCCGAGGGAGGGGCCCCCAGCGCGGGGCAGGGACGGGACAGCTCCAAGGTGCAGTTCCGGAGCGCTCTGAGCGTCAAACGGCACCAACAGACCGGGACACGACGGGGCAGGGCGGGTTTTACACCCAGGGCTGGCTGCCTGCCCCCTGTGCCAGCCGGGCACCCGCACTGGGCTCGGGGGCTGAGCCTGCCCACCAAAATCTCCCCCAGGTGAAGTGTCCTTTTACAGCCCCGTTCAAATGCGTGCAGCAGCTCCACCCTCGAGAAAAGCTCATGCTCAAGGCAAAACCTCCTGGAGATTTCCTCCCGCTCTGCTCCCTGCTCTGGTTCTTCGTGGAGGAGGGGACAACCAGAGCCGGTATTTATTTAAAGCAGATTGCTCAAAAAGGGTTTGAGCTGACTGTATAAAGAAAAATAGGTTTCATTACCTGTAGTGCTTCTCATTTCAGAGGAGCGTGTATTGTTATTGTTAATAATTATACTGTTTGACAATATAATTATCATTATTAGTCCATACTGTGCACTAACAGGCTGTCCTTGGCTGCAGGGCAGGAGGGGGATGAGCCCAGCCGGGGATTGAGAGGTGACTGATCCAAACTGCCAGCAGACACAGCCCCAGCTCTGTGAGCTGCCCCCGGGGCTGCCCAGCCCTCGGAGGGACCCCCAGGGCGGGCACCGTGCCCTGCCTGCCCGTGCCCACCAAAGGCAACGCCCCCGGCATCACCCGCTCAGCTCCGAGCTGCTGCTCTGCACGAAACGCCCAAATTAACCCCCATTGCTGCTGCCGTGAGCAGGCGGCTCTGGGCATGCACCACGGTCACTCCATGGCCAGGGCACAGGGGGAAGAGAATCCCGACCCAGGCACTGCCCGGGTGCGATCAGCTCTGCTGCTGCTGCGCCTCCGCCGGGCTGGCGCGGCCACACAGCTCCAGGGGGCGGCAGCAAGAAAGAGCTGCAGCCACAGGGGAAGGTCTCCAGCTCAGGAAAGAGCTTCAAAACGCTCTGCACCCCAACGCAGGGAGCTCCGAGGGGCACCGAGGCGCGGGGAGGGGGACAGGGGACAGCACAGCCACGCCCGTGCAGCGCTCAGATCGTCACCCCCAGCACCGCCAGCCGAGAAGCCCCAAAGCCCCCGCCCTGCCCGGCCAGGGAGGGGTGGCGCTGGCGGGGCAGAGCTCGTTAATCCCCGGCGGTTTCAGCGCCGCGGCCCCTCCCGGCACAGCCTGGCCTCGAGCAGCCCCGCGCTCGGAGCAGGAAACCCGCAGGAGGCTCAGAAAAGCCTAAGACGAGTCAGCCCCGCTCCAAGGGCTCCAGCCAAGCCTTGGTGCCGCTGCCGAGGGCAGTTACTCAATGGGATTGCCCAAATGCCAGCCCCCAGGTGACCCGCGGCCCAGGCAGGGCTCAGGGCTGGGCTTGGGGGGAAGGATCCGCGAGCGCCAAAAACACAAACCCGGGAGGTGCAAACAAACAACAGCAGCCCCGAAGGGTAACTGCCTTTCTTTGGGATGTTTGGAGAGAAAAGCCCCACTGAAAGGAAGGAAAAATCCCAAATATCAGGGGCAGGCCCCAGCAGTGCCCACCTCAGCTGCCCTTGGCTCGGGATGTGCCGCGCTCGAGCTGATGAGGACACAGAGATGCTGCTGGGGCATCAGGAGCAGCACTCACACCCCTCCCAGGGTGGAACCAGCCCCCGGGGCTGCCAGCACCACCAACCAGCTGCCAGGGGCACCTTGGCCACGTCCCCCCTGCAGGTCAGCCCACGAGGGGCCCCAGGAGCAGCCTCGCTGATAACGGAGATGCTTGACCTGAAATTTAGGATTGGGTTGTCCCAAGGGCGTGCAACCAAAGCACAAAACTGAATCACAGCAGGAGCAAAACCAGGGCTGCCAGAGACTCAGCAGAAAGGACAAAATAATCCAAAAACTGAGGGAATTCCTCAGTGAACGGAGAGGTAAAAAAATGATTCCACTCAGAGCACTGGAGAGATGTGGAGAGTCTCAAGGAGTCAGAACGAAACCTTGCAACTCATCGGTTCAAAACAGTGTTTGTCCTCATCTGACTGTGATTCAAAAGGCAAAAATCAAGCCAGAAAAAATGAAACTTCTCGCTCCTGATCAAAGGAGACATTTTGCTCCACGCACCAGTTCAGATTCCCATGGCAAAGCACAAGCCCCCAGCAGGCAGCTGTTCCTGGGAGCACCAGGTGGGAACCTGCTCCCAAGGGTGTTCCTGTGCTGGTTTGCCCTCCTGCAGCATCCCTGAGACACCCAAAAAGCGGAGCTCTGACTGTGCTGCTGTGTCTGCACAGCTCCCATCACTGCCACTCCCTGTGCAAACACCGGGGCCTTCCCGGGATCAGGGCGAGCCTTTAACCCCGCGTGAGGGCAGGTGAAGCACCTGGATCAGAGTGGGGGACAATTCCCCCTGCCCTGGGCAGTGCCCAGCCCCGAGCAGAGAGCAGGCAGGGCTGGAGTCTCCTCCCGGGGACGTTCCAGAGGTGCCTGGCACACTCCTGAGCTCCGGGACGGCCCTGCTGGAGATGAGGCACCGGGATCCCTCCCAGCCTGGCCCCTCCCGGGATCCCGAGGGCACCTTCAGCCCCGAGCATTTTCCCCTCAGAGCTGATATAAAATCCAGTCACCGGAATCATCCCGTGCTCGTCTCAGCTTCCCCACCTTTTCTGTTTTAACCTGCAGCACTCGCAGCTCAGCTCACCCCTGGATTCCCTGGGAGCTCGGGACTGGTTCTCTCAGGTGCCTGGATGGGCTTTTTCAAACATTAATTGTTTAAAAACAGAACCAGCACAGGCTGAGCCAAGTGAGGTCAGTGCAGCACAGAGGGAGGCTCGGGCACCTCCCCAGTCCCCACCCCAGCACCCCCGGGCTGGCTGAGCTCATTCCCCTGCTCACTCACCTCCGGGAGACCCCACGTTATCCCTGTGCTTTTGAATCCAAAACGCCAACTCCAACAGCTGCGAGGTTGTTCCACCGGAGCTCGGGCTGCTGGCCCGCAGCTGCAGCCCCCGGCAGCGATCAAAAGGCTCGGCGAGCTGATGGGGATCGCCTCCCGGGAAGCGGAGCTCCCTCCGGGAATATCCAAATTAACGGGGGAGGTGTAAAGACCCGGCTAATTAGCCTGCCTGGCTCCTGTGCTATTAGGGACAGCCAATTAGCGGCAGTTCGCCGTCCCGGCGGTGCTGGATAAACACTCGCTGCTGCTCGGGGAGGGCAAATCCCACCGGGGTGAAGGGCAAGGGGCTCTCGGTCACAGCTCGGGGACACCTCGTAGGTGTTCCTGCTCTGATATCCCTGCTCTGGGACACCTCGCAGGCGTTCCTGCTCTGGGATTCGTGCTCTGGGACACCTCGCAGGTATCCCTGCTCTGGGATTCCTGCTCTGATATCCCTGCTCTGGGACACCTCGCAGGGATTCCTGCTCTGGGATTCCTGCTCTGATATTCCTGCTCTGGGACACCTCGCAGGTGTTCCTGCTCTGGGATTCGTGCTCTGGGACACCTCGCAGGGATTCCTGCTCTGGGATTCCTGCTCTGATATTCCTGCTCTGGGACACCTCGCAGGTGTTCCTGCTCTGGGATTCGTGCTCTGGGACACCTCGCAGGGATTCCTGCTCTGGGATTCCTGCTCTGATATTCCTGCTCTGGGACACCTCGCAGGT
>VZUI01028158.1:0-27965 GCA_013401135.1 Cettia cetti
GCGGGGCGGCGGCGGCGGCGGGGGGGCGGGGGGCTCGGCCGGCCCGGGCGGGGCGGGGGGGGCTGCCCGGAGCCCAGGGGACACACGGGTGTCTGGGATCCCCCTGCGCTATCCCTGAGGGGCCGGGGGTCCGCCCGTTCCCCGCCAGCGTGAGGGAGGATCGGGGGTGCGGGAAGGGGCGCCCCTCGTTGCGGGGCCTCCTGAGGCGGGGTGTCCCCGGCTTGCGCCGGTCACCGCCCTCGGCCTGGCTGCAGCGGGACCCCCTGACTCACCTGGCAGCCCCGGCAGCTCCCTGGGGAGCCTTTGGGCTGCCACGGCTGTCCCCCGGCTTGCCCTGACACCCCTCACCCTGGCCCTGCTGTCCCCCAGCCCCTGATGCGGGGTGCCGCCTCAGCCACCACCCCACCTCGGAGCAGGGATCCCGCTCACCCCCACCTCATCCGGGAGCAGGGATCCCATCCCGCTCGCCCCACCTTCCGCAGGCAGAGCCACAAGGCCACCCCCGGCTTGTCACCCCTCCAGAGGGTTCTCCCCGTTTGTGGAAGCTGTAGGATTTAGTTGTCGAGTCACCGTCCAGACAGGGCCCATTTTAAACGCATCCCCTCACAACCCCCTGATCCCGGGGGAGCTGGGGCGGCACTGCCGGGGAGCGGAGCGGGGTGACGGGAGGAAGTTCTGTGGTGTCTTCCTGCAAGGTTTCGGTTCCCTCCAGAGGATCCTCCAGCAGCTGCTGCTTCCCACTGGAGCCCAAGCTGGTCCCACAGGTGGGCTGCACCCAGCAAGGGGCTCCTCCACCTTCAGCTTGTGATGTATCGCTTCACCCGCTCCCGCTGACACGCTGTTCCGTAGGAAATCAGATTTTATCCCGCCATTTCCCGTTATTTGAGGAGAGTAATTTGCCGTTTCCTCGGGAGTCGTAATTCCATGTGAGCACACTCACGGGTGCCGGCGGTATCCCGGCTCCTCAGGCGGAGCGGGTGAGCTGAGCTGTGATGTTTAGATACACAAATTACATTCTAATTTGTGTAGATGAGCGTTGGATTTCCCATGGCAATGATTAACAGTTCGGAGGCATGCTGGAGGAAGCGTTGGGATAACGGAGTGTCTGAGCCGGCTTTTTGGGATGGAGAGGGGGAGAAAATGGGCAAAGCTCATTTGATCAGTGCCGTGTTTAGCTGTGACTTAATGAAGGTCCTTGGGTAAACCGGAGGGAAAAGTTGCCAGGGAATGTGGTGCCATTCTCAGCTTTGTCTCGCGGAGCGTGTGACAGACGTGTCAGCCCTGACTCCGTGCGTGTTGGGAATTGCACACACGTCCACACGCTGGTGCCTTCCCTGCACATCCCGAGAGCAGGAGGAGGGAATGCAAATGATGGGCACGGAGAAAGCATCATCCTGGGAAGTACAGCCTGGCTTCAGCAAGGGAATTAGGCACATCCCTCAGAATGTGCTGCTCAGCCCTGCTCCCGGGAAATGTGATGTGTCACTGATGGGGTGAACTCTTCCCGAGCTTCTCTGCAAGGATCTGGAAGCGTCCATGGATCCAGGTGGATCTCTGTGGGATCAGCTGCCTTCTGCTGCCACCCATCCCCAGCTCAAAATGATTCTCTGTATCCTGTAGATGTTCACCTATTCCTAGAGGATTCCCTGGCTCTTTGCCAGGCTGGTTGATGATGCCAGTAAGAAATTAAGAGAGTGAAATGCTTCCATTTTTTTACTAGGAAAGAAAAAGAAAAAGCTGCCTTTAATAAATTTATTTATTCTATTTGTACAACAAAACCTCATTGCCTTGAAAGCTGTGTTTTCATCCAGTGACTGCAGCATTGTGTGGTGACATCAGTCCATGGGGTGACTCTTCCACTGCTACATTTTTCAGCTGGCAAAGGAGGATGCTCAGGCTTTTCCTGAAACTAAGGCAGAAAGGAGAAAGTCCTTGCTTTGTTCTAAAAATGGGCTTATGGGTCATTAAAAATATTAACGCTATTTTGAAATGGATCAAACTTTGCCCTAGTTACTCAGGCCTGGAAACAGGCAGCTGCTTCGTGTAACCCTCCTTTGTTTCACAAAAATTATTTGCTTTTTTAAAGCTCACAGAGCAAATTGGGGTGAGTATGTGGGATTGCCCCTGGTCATAGCTGGGTTGCTGTCACATCCCCAGGAGCTCATGTAGGGGTGTGTGATGCATCCAGAGTAGGATTTAGCCTTGGGCTAAAGGTCAGCATAAGGTTATGCCTCATTTAAGGCTCTTCTGAATGTGCCAGGCGATGCACAGACCTCAAAACTGCTGCCAGTTGAATGGTTGAGGCAGCTGGAGATGAAAAAAAAAAAAAAAAAAAAAAAAAAAATTTCTTGCTGTGAGTAGTGGGCCCTGCTTTTCCCAAAATAAAGACTGTTAGTCCAAGTTCTGCTTGGCTCAGTGAAGTCCAGCCAGCTCATGGAGGTTTGTAATAGATTACACTGATTTTTGTGTGAAATTCTTTGTGCTTGGCAGTTGCAGATGTTCAGCAGCCTGGTCCCTCTGATCCAGTAAGATCCCTGCTCCCAGTCACTCCTTTAAACAGCACAGACTGGAACAAATCGTGTGAAATCTCATGTTTCCCATCATGGCCAATTTTGTGTTGAAATTGAAATGACCCACCTATCAAGAATTCAGTTTTAAAACCATAAAAGGGATTACAGAGATTATAGATACTTCTTGGTGAGGGTTTTCAAGCTGGGTAGGGGATTTAGGAGAGCTCCTAAAGGGATCCAGGAAAAGCCAAGGAACTATTTTGAAAAGAAGAGACTCCTCTCTAGCACAGGCCAGGGATCATCACTGCCACATCTTAGGCTGCACACAATGGGTTAAACTGAGAAAAAAACCTATGATTTTGGTAGGTTGTTTATCATTTTAACCATGTTAACATCCTTTCTGTTTGTTTGATTTCTTTTATGATAGATTTTCAGTTTCCAGTTCCTGGCATTTCTTTGGGACTCTGAATGCTTGGAACCTGACAAGTGAAAGCTGAGATGTTTCAGACAGAGGGGCCTTTACACAAAAAGGCAGAAATATTCAAAACCAAATGACTGGCTTGCAAAAGAGAAAAGAAAAGAAAATGCTGGGGCTTGAAAGAAGAGACAATTCAACATTGGAAGCTGAATGTGATTATAGAATCATGGAATGGGCAAGGACACTTTCCAGTAGATCAGGTTGCTCCAAGTCCCATCCAACCTGGCCTGGAACGCTTCCAGAGATCCAGGAGCAGCCACAGCTTCTCTGGGCACCCTGTGCCAGGGCTTCCCCACCCTCACAGGGAGGAATTCCTTCCCAATATCCCATCCATCCCTGCCCTCTGGCCATGGGAAGCAAGGACACTTCATGTCCTTATCCAAAGTCACTCTCTCATGTTGTGCAGGCAGCAGCGTTGTACAGGGAACTGGAATAGCTGGGATCCACCTGATGAGCAGGAGCAAGAGCAGCCTGACTTTTTCTTTTTGGGGGAAAACCAGGATGGTCTGAGCCTGCCTCAGGGTGGTGACATGGTGGCCTTGTCCTGCCTCATGTCATGTCCATGCCATGAGTGGCTCTGGCCTTGGCTCCTCCCGGATTAATGGAAGTGGGAAGCAGCATGTGGTGTTGGTTGCATTTTCCCTGCTAAGCCTATGGGTGACAAACACCACACTTAAATATTGTTTAGGGCCTGGGTGATGTTCAGAGGCAGCAGCTTTATATCAGCTCCCCTGGATCACTGACTGGAACCTTCTCCAGCGGGGGAAGGAGGCTGGGGCAGGTCTTGTCATGCTCTGCAAGGCACAGGGTGTCCCACAGATCCCTTCTGAAAGTCACTTCACTCTAGACACCCCCCAGCTCCTCTAACCCTGCCAGAAATGCTCCCATTGGCCATCAGTTCAGGAAAAGTGAAGTGTTACAGCAAGAAAATAACTGAACACACATCTCCCAAATGGGGTGGAGGCTCTGGAGAAGGGGCTGAGTCCTGCCAAGCCCATGAAGCATATTTAAAGCCCTTTATATACATAAACATTTTATGCAGAGTGTAATTACCTTTCATGTTACGGCCTAAAATTTCATGGCATGTTTACCAAACTTTATTTTCAGGCAATTTTAGCAACAAAAGGGTAAAAATAATGTCAGAAAAAACCTAAATCCAATACTGGTGGTGGAGATGAGGGAAGGCTGTTGCTGACAGAGCAGATGAAAGATCATGCAGAAAATGCATGCTGGAAGGGAAGTGGGAGTTGTGGAGATGTATCCCTGGAAGTGTCCAAGGCCAGGCTGGATGGGGCTTGGAGCAACCTGGGACAGTGGAAGGTGTCCCTGCCTGGACAGGGTGTGGAATGTGATGTTCTGTGAGTTCCCTTCCAACCCAAACCGTTCTGGGATTCTGTGTTACCCTGGAGCCTGGCTAGGCTTAAATGTGGGGAAGGGAGCACATGCAGGGTTTGCACCTGACAAAGAGATAATGGCTTTCTGCTGGTGCTCTTCCACCAGAGTTCTGCCTGTGGGAGGTGTCCACCTTGCCTCTGACTCAGCCATTCCTGCTACACGAGCTGTCATGGGCACAGGCACATAACTGTCTAACCTGACCTCAAACTTTCTGAAAAAATTCTACAAAAACGCCTCTGATTTTCTCTGTTCCCAAGGCCTGCCTCTGTGTCCAAAGCTCAGCCTGGGAATTTGACAGCAGTAGGAACTGCTCTTGCTTCAGAGCCAGCTAAGCACTGGAGCTACAGGTAGTAGGTGTTGTAATTAAAAATTTCACATTGTACTTTGGCATTTGGGATGTTGTAAGAGGCAGGTTTGGGGGCCAGTTATCATCCAAACTCCTGCTCCTGTCAGCAGTGGTTCATGTGGGAAGGCCCCAAACCACTCCTGCTCTCAGCAGAACCATTCATCCCCTTGTTCCCTCTGCCAAAGGGAGAAGGGGCTGAGTTGGCCACGCTGGAGCTGAAGCTGTGCTGCTGCCAGCTGGGTGACTCAGGGCTGGCAGGAAGAAGGTGCACTGCACATCTCCACTGCTCCAAAAAAAGCAAAGGGTGAGGGTGAAGCCTGGCAGCAGCAGCCACCCTGCTCAGCTCCCTGCTCCAGCCATCCTGGGCTGCAGAGCGGGGTCCCTGCCAGGAGAGTGTGGGAGTGCAGATTGGATTGGCAGAGCTGTTAACACAGCTGTGCAGCTGAGCTGTAGGAGTTTGCCCTGACTTTGGAGAGGACAGCTTGGGATCCCAAAGGGAGACTGCCTTTTACAGAATCACAGAGTCATTTAGGTTGGAAAAGACCTCTGAGATCCTCAAGTCCCAAATAGCGCCATGTTAGCCAGACTGTGGCACTGAGTGTCACAGCCACTCTTTCCTTAAGCACCTCCCAGTGGTGACTCCACCACATCCCTGAACAGTCCATTTCTATTTATCTGCCATTCCTGATTGTTGAATGACAGGGCTGCTCTTTCCACAACAGTTTTCTTCACCTGTTTCTGATGCCTTGCAGCTCCAGGGATTGTCATTGATCCATCATTTCCACAGATTCATGGTAGCAGGGATTACACCCAGTCTGAGGAGGTGCAGATGATTTCCTAGTTGGGCACTATAAGTTTTCTGCCTCCCCCTTCCTTGCTGCATTTCCCAGGTCAGCAGCCCCAGGTGTAAGGGGAGAGCACAGCAAGAGAGCCTGACAGAGGAACCTGTGTCACTCACCAGGTTCTGGTTTGTGGATGGGGCAGCATTTGGTGTTTCTCCTGCTTGGATCTGGGCTCCTCTGGTTCTGTGGAGATGTCAAAAATCCCAGCAGAGGTGTGAGCAGAGTAGAGGGAAGGTTGTGTGTCTGTGACACCAGCTGTGCCCTGGGTGCAGGAGATGTATGCAGAGAGTTATTTACAGGACCGTGTAGTACCAGGATAAGGGGGAATGGCTTCCCACTGCCTGAGGACAGGGTTAGATGGGATACTGGGGAAAAAAATTCTTCCCTGTGAGGGTGGGGAGGCCCTGGCACAGGTTGCCCAGAGAAGCTGTGGCTGTCTTTGCATCCCTGGAAGTGTCTAAGGCCAGGCTGGACCGGACTTGGGGCAACCTGGGATAATGGGAGGTGTTATTTGTGTAAGAATTGAAACTAGATGAGCAGTAAGATCCCTTCCAACCCAAACCAGTCTGGGATTCTGTGACAGATCAAGTGGTGGTAAATGTGTGTGCATGTGGTTAAACCCAGCTTGGGAGGATTTCTGACCTGCTGACCAGGAACCTTTGGAGGGTGTGGTGCAGGCAGGACTGCAGAGCAGGGGTGGCTGTAAGACAGGGCTTTGCCCAGCCAGGCTTCCCTGCTCCACCCTCTGGAAGCCCTGTCTCCCGGGAGTGCCTCTGTCTAGACACCTTCTGGCAGCCCCTGCTGAGGGAATTTGCCAGCTCTCAGCTCTTTGGGGTGCATCCTTTGTGCAGAACCAGGGCAGGTTATCGCTGGACAACACCCTGCTCTGCCTCTCAGTGCACATGCATTGCTTCCACGCTTCACTCCCCATTTTCCCCTGGATGGATCCGGTGCTGAGCTCTGTGCCAGCCTGTCATGGAGAGGAGGAGAGGATTCCTGGTGCGTGCTCGGAGCTCCCCGCCCCTCCCAGCCTCCTCAGAGCCCCGCTGATGATCGCTGGCTGCCGTGTGGCTGAGGGAGTGCGGCACAGGCACAGAGAGCAGGGCTCGTGTGCCAGCAGCGGCCAGGCTGAGCGTGCCCAGTGCAGGGGAGATGCTTGGGGAGGGATGGCTGTGCTCCCCAGAGCTGTTGTGGAGGGCAGATAAGCTTCCTGCAAGCTGCAGCTCTCTGGAGAGCATCCAGAGGGACGGAGGCTGACTGCGAGCTCTGTTCAGGGCTTGGCTCGTGCTGCTGTCGTGGCAGTGTGATATATTTGGGATGGGAACTCCAGAAAGGACCCACACAGATATCACTGCTGGTCAAAGTGATCCCCTGAGAGCTGCTGATAAGCAGCCTGACACAGTGATACAGGATACTCTGTTCCAAGGAAATAACGGCAAGTTCAGGCTTCCCATCAAACCTCTCTCCTTGGCAGTTTGTTTTCCATGCAGTAGCTTGGTTTGAATGGCCTCAGAATGGCAGCACTGCCTGACATTGGTGTTTTTGTGTGTGCTGACATCTGAGCTGGGGTTGTTTTGCTTGGAGAAGAGAAAGCTCCAGGGACACCTCACTGTGGCCTTCCAGTACTTGGAAGTGGCTTATAAAAAAGGAGAGTTACTTTGTACATGGCCAGATAATGATAGGATGAGGGGAAATGGGAGAAATTAGATTAGATATTGGGAAGAAATTCTTCCCTGTGAGGGTGGTGAGGCCCTGGCACAGGCTGCCCAGAGAAGCCCCTGGATCCCTGGAAGTGGCCAAGGCCAGGCTGGACAGGGTTTGGAGCAACCTGGGACAGTGGAAGGTGTCCCTGCCCATGGCAGGGGGGGTGGAACAAAATGATTTTTGAGGTCTCTTCTAACCCAATCTCTTTAGAGATTGTGATTTCAGTGGGAGAGTTGGAGGCCAGGCTGCAGGCCCTGCTTTCCACAGGCAGTGCTTGGACAGCACTGGGATCTGTTGGAGCCTGAGAGCAGGGCTGGCAAATTGGCTTCCTCAGGCTCTGGTCAGGCAGTGTTTGCACTGATGATGGGCTATGGCTGTGTTTCATTCCCTGCAATGAAATGTATTTATTGTTCAGGCTCACTTGAGGACAAGGCTGATTCCTTAGTGGGACTCTGGGATGCAGTCAGCATTTCTGTGACCTGTTCTTCCATGGCTAAGGGAGAACAGGCTTCAGCAAGCACTCACCAAACATTGCATAATTAGTGGCATGTAATTAACTCCTAGAGAAGAATAAATTAAGTAAATTACATTAGGCATGTCTGTCAGTCTACACACAGGCACAATGTGAAATATGCTGTTTCAATTTAATTAATTTAGTCAAAAGCAAGTCTTAGACCAGTGAAAGAATTCTTTGCTTTTTTTATGCTGTCTGACAGCCCAGTAAGTACAAACGCAAATCCTGCTCTCCTTCCCCTTCCCACTTGGAACTGCCAGATGGAAAAGAGACGTGGCTTCCACCCCGCTCCAGAGTCATGGAAATGAGCTGTTATGAAATGGGGAAAAAGGAGCTGGATCCTGACAATTTCTGAATGAGCAGCTGGAGAATTGACGTAATTGCAGGGCGCCGGGAGAGAGCTGAGGGAAAGGAGGAGTCAGCTCAGCAAAGGAGTGAAAACAAGAGTGTGTTTAGGAAAGCTGAGCTCTCCTTCCTTTCCTTTTTGGCTGGATGAGTTTTCACCACTGCCAGGTACAGCTTCCTTCAAGGCAAATAACTCATTTATGGCCAGAAAGACCAGTTAAAATAATTGATTTCCAGTAGTGTGCAGGCATTTTATAAAATAATCCCTGGCTCTGCAGCGTGGCAGATAATCTAATAAACAGAACCTGGAAGTTTCATCACGTGGAAATATGAATAGAAATATGAAAAAGATAGTTTTGTCTGCAGATGTGAAAGAAGCAGAGATAGGGATGACATTAGTTCAGAGACCTGCTTAATATAACCCCTCCTTCCTGCTGTCTCCAAGGAACTGGGGAATCACCATCTCCTGCTCATAGTGTTTTGTGTTGTGCAAACAGCCTGGTTTTCCTGGTGTTCAGGTGATGGAAACGAGGATGTCCCCTAGGAGACCATGGCCACTTCTGTGTCTGGAGACATTCTCCCCAAAATCTGTTAATATCTGCTTAAAAAAATTTCCTCTTCTTCAGTTTATGATGATTTGAAGGGACAAAACAATCCCTTCTCCTCTGCACTGGTTGTTGGTTCAGCTGCTGGAAAGAGCAGAGGGAGAAGAAGATGTGGAAGATGCCATGCAGGCACCAGGAGAGGGGATCTGGCTGCAGGTGTCCCTGTGGCAGGGGGATGGCAGGGGACTCTCCTCAGCCCCCTGTCCTGGGGCTTGGATCCTTGGCCAGGACTGGGAGGTCCATTCAGTTCTCTGAGCCAGGGGCATCCAAGGATTTGTGCCCACCTCGGTACCCACTGCTAGTGCAGGATGAGTAAAAACATAAATCATGGAATCCCAGAATAGTTTGGGTTGGAAGGGAGCTTAAAGTTCATCCAGTCCCACCTCTGCCATGAGCAGGGACACCTTTCACTGTCCCAGGCTGCTCCAAGCCCTGCCCAGCCTGGCCTTGGACACTTCAGGGAACCAGGGGCAGCCACAGCTTCTCTGGCTCCCCACCCTCAGAGCCAGGAATTCCTTCCCAATCTCCCACCCAGCCCTGCCCTCTGGCAGTGGGAGCCATTCCCTGTGTCCTGTCCCTCCATCCCTTGTCCTCAGCCCCTCTCCAGCTCTCCTGGAGCCCCTTCAGGCCCTGCCAGGGGCTCGGAGCTCTCCCTGGATGCTTTTCTACTCCAGGTGAATGTCCCCAGCTCTCCCAGCCTGGCTCCAGAGCAGAGGGGCTCCAGCCAAAGTGCTGGTCCCACTTCCCTCTGTCTCTGTGCCTGGAGGTGGGATTTGTCTGCTCTGGGAAGGTGGCACAGCTGTTGCACCCTGATGGCTGAGTTAAGGTCAGAAATATTCAAATTTAATTTGATTTACAAATCTTTTCCTGCCCCCGCCATGAGTCACATCCTATCCAAGGATCTCTCCGCTGTCCTTTCTGTGCAGCTGGAAGCAGAAAATAGAAATAGGACTTGGATTAGCTGAGCAGGGCTTTGGGAAACACCACAAGAGAGGAGGCATTTCCTATCCTTTCTATGGCCCTTGCAGCTTGGCAGTGCTTAAAAACAGCACAGGAGCCTGTGGGCCTTTGGCACCTGGCCGTCCTTACCTGCTGGGAATGCCTCAGTGCTGGAAGAGGTGTTTGGTGTGTGCCTGCTCACAGACACCTTCATTTGGCAATGTGTGCCTGGATCCTGACTCCATGGATTTGAAATGGGAAGGGTTCTTTTTTCCTGGAGGCCCTCAAGCAGTGACACGAGGCAGGGGCTGGTGCTCGGAGGGATTTTAGTGCTGCAGTCTGGTGGAGAATCTCGTTTTTCACAGCATTTGGGACTTTTGTTTAGCTAAAAAACCTCCAAGCAATGGAAAGAAAAGATCTTTGTCTTTCAGCTGTGAGCAAAGAAAGCTCATAGTATATGTCCAAGAGCCACCAGAAATCCCCTGGCAACCAGGCTTAATGATCCTGGTACTTCCTTGCGGGATCTTAGGAAATCACAAAAGTGCTGCTGTTATTTAAAATATGGAGTTACTGCTGGAGGCTTCTTTATAGAGAGGCCCAGAATGGGCAAATCCTATTCCTCTTGATATTTATAACTTCTCTTTTAGCATGTGCACACACAGTCCTTGTGCTTTGAAACAGCTCAAAAGTGGCTCCCCAAGGTCAGGGGCTGAAACAGAGACTGAGGAGGTTTAGCTTGAGGCAAAACTTAGGGAAAGTTACAGCCTGAACCAGCAAACTGGGAAGTTTTTGTTGGAATGTGGGGGGAACTTTCCATCTCATGCTCCTTTCCCTGCTGGCAAGGAGGTTTCATGTGGCTGGAGGTGAGCTGACTGGCACTTTCATCACCTTTGGCATCTCTTCCCTGCGCTGGAAAGTTTGGAAAGACCAGGAAAGGAAAATTACTGGAGCCAGCCTGTTCTTTGCAAATCCCAGGGCTGTAGGTCTTAAAATGCATCCAGGTCCTGTGAGACCCTCCTGTGTGACCCCTCCACAGCCCAGGCAGCAGCTCCACAGGGAACTTTGCCATTTCCAAGTGGGAAAGTGGGCAGTGCTTGTGCTTTGTGTGCTTTCCTCTTGGGAGCAGAGAAGTGGCTTTTATCAGGATGGGCCTGTGTCTGCATGGCCTGATTCCTGCTGGGAGTGTCCTGGGGGATGCTGATGATGAGGCTGATGGCAGGAACAGCAGATTGCACTTGGAGCATCAGCTCAGGCTGCAGCTGGTGCAGGAATGTGTTGCTACAGGAGGAGCAGTGGCATAGGATACACAAAGGCTTTGATAGAGATGTGAGGTCCTTGGACACCTCAGCTGGAGAGCTGCTTCTATTTTTGAGTCAGCCTTCAGGAAGGACCTGGTGGGGAGTGTCAGGAGGAGAGCAGATCCCTAGGTAATGTGGTAGAAGGGATGAGGAGAAGGCTTGGACTTTGCTTTTCCTGCTGAGAAAGGGCTAAGGGAGGTGTTATGGCAAGCAGTGTTTATGTAGGAAGTTGCAGGGATCTGTTTTCCAGGTAGGATAAAATCTAACGGATGTGTTTTGCCAAGGGAGATTCCAGCAGGGAATGCTCAGCCTGTGTGGAGCACGGGGTCAGATGACCCCAAAGAAGCTAGGAGTCTCCACTGGGATGTCTGAGGCCAGGTGCAGCAGATCTGCTCTGGATGATGCCATTTTGGGATGGATATTTGAGGTTTTGGATCTCTTCCCCCCTGCCCAGCCCTGCTGCTGCTGTCTCCCCAGTGTGCAGAGGAAGGCACCAAAGCCCTCCACTTTCCCTGTTCTCACAGGTAGCTTCGCAGACAAGACTTACGAGTGGAGCTCTGAGGAGGAGGAGTCTGTGAGGAAGGCAGGGCCGGTGCAGGTGCTCATTGTCAAAGATGACCACTCCTTCGAGCTGGACGAGGCCGCCCTGAACCGCATCCTCCTCTCCGAGGCCGTCAGAGATAAGGAGGTCGTGGCTGTGTCCGTGGCTGGAGCTTTCAGGAAAGGAAAATCATTCCTGATGGACTTCATGCTGCGTTACATGTACAATAAGGTAAGGCTGCAGCTCAGGGGGGCCTTCCCAGGGCGTGGTGTTCCTCCTTGTGCTGCTCAGGGATGAGCTGGGCAGGACTTGGTGCTTTAGGAATGCTCAAGCCTCTCATGAGTGTGTATTCACAAAATAAAACAGAGCAGATTCTTCCCCAGGCAGAAGTTTCTGGTGGACTCTTGACTTTGGAGCAGGAATGTTCATGTCTGGTGCCCTGAATCACAGAATCATTTAGGCTGGAAAATCCCTCTAAGGTCATTGAATCCAGCTGCTAACCCAGCATCACCTTATTCACCACTAAACCATATCCTCAGGTGTCATATCCGTGTCTTTTGAACACTTCCATGGTTGGGGACTCCACCACTGCCCAGGGAAGTCTGTTCCAATGTGTGACCACCCTTCCAGTGAAAAAAAAATTCCTGATATCCAACCCAAACCTTCCTTGGTGTAACTTCAGATCGTTTCCTCTTTTCCTGCTGCTTGTTCCTTGGGAGCAGAGCCCGACACCCCCAGCTGCACCTTCCTGTCAGGGAATTATGCAGAGCCACAAGGCCCCCCCTGAGCCTCCTTTTCTCCAGGCTGAGCCCCTTCCCAGCTCCCTCAGCCTCTCCTGGTGCTCCAGACCCTTCCCCAGCTCCATTCCCTTCTCTGGACACGTTCCCAACCTTCCATGTCTTGGTTGTGAGGAGCCCAAAACCAACCCCAGGATTTGAGGTGCCTTGACAGTGAAAGGAAGAAAAAACCTCCCTTATGGGGTTCTTAACCTCTTACTCCTTTTGACACCTCCAGAAACTCCTTGTGTTCCCCCTTTTAGGAAGCAGTGGACTGGGTTGGGGATTACAACGAGCCTCTGACTGGTTTCTCCTGGAGGGGCGGCTCCGAGCGGGAGACCACCGGGATTCAGATCTGGAGCGAGGTTTTCCTGGTGGACAAGCCCGATGGCACCAAGGTGTGTGTGTGTCTCTGTTGCTGTCAGCTCATTTTCTCTTCAAGTTCTCAGACTCTCCTGCCTTGTCTTAGCTGGCTGTGCAAGTTTAGGGAAGGTTTTCAACAGCATGTCTCTATTTTAGAATGGATGCGTTTAACAGAGTGAGGTGATGTGATGTCCAAGTGTTCCTGATGTGTTCTCTAAGTGTCCCTCAACTCTGGGCATCCCAGAGTTCATTTCTGTACTATTCCCAGACATCTTAAATCTCATGTCCTTGCAAACTGCTTCTCTTTCCTAGAGCAGAAGTTGTAAAGTGGAGTTCTTCATTCAGAGTTGTCACAGTGGATTTGGAGCATCCTGCAAATTCAGCTGATAGCCAGGAATTTTTTTATTTATCTGCACTTCAACGCAGAGCCTGGCACCCAAGTGACACTGAGTCATTCAGGCTGTGATTCCTAACGCTGGCTGAGTGTGTTTGGGTTGGGGAGGTGCAATTTGTGTTTGGTTTCTGGTGCAGACTCAGGCAGAGCCTCCTCTGCACTGACAGCAGATGTCTGAGGAGCACAGCAGTTCCCTCGCAGAGCATGAATTTTGCTGCCTGCTGGAGTCACCCTGCTATCAGGAGTGGCTGGGGATGAGCTTTTCCTTCGTCCCCCACCAATGAAGAGGCTGAGGGGGAAGCACTGGGACCCCCTGAGGGATTCCCCCGTGGCACATGAGGGTGGCTTTGCCTGGGGTGCAGCCTGGGGGTGCTGACAGGAGCTTTGTGCCCCGCAGGTGGCCGTGCTGCTGATGGACACGCAGGGCACCTTTGACAGCCAGTCCACCCTGAGGGACTCAGCCACCGTGTTTGCCCTCAGCACCATGATCAGCTCCATCCAGGTAAGAAACCTCTGGGCAGGAGGAGGTTTTATCCCAGGAATTACAGGGCCTGTCAGGGCTTCCCTTCCTCCCACTTGTACCTGGGACCTTGCCCATGTCCCCATGGGGATGTTGTAATCTTTAGCCACACCAAGCATGTGTTAGCCCCAAGGACAGGCTGTTCTCAGTGATCTGAAGTTGTTTTTTTATTTAAATGCAGGTTTATAACTTGTCCCAGAATGTGCAGGAGGATGATCTGCAGCACTTGCAGGTAAGAGAAGCTTCAGGGTAGCCTAATTTTGGCTGTTAACAAGGGCCTGGAGTGGCAGGACCACGGGGAATGGCTTTCACTCCTGGAGGGCAGGGTTAGGTGGAATATTGGGAAGGAATTTCTGCCTGTGAGACCCTGGCAGAGTTTTCTCAGAGAAGCTGTGGCTGGCCCTGGATCTCTGGAAGTGTCCAAGGCCAGCTTGGTTGAAGCAGCCTTGGATAGTGGGAGGTGTCCCTGCCCATGGCAGGGGTTGGAACTGGGTGGGATTTCAGGTCCCTCCCAACCCAAACCATCCTGGGATTTTATTCTGTGACTGAATTATCAGCCTGGATGTTGCCATCTGGTGCTGGCTCACTACAGGTGACCCTCTAAGGGTGATTCCAGCCCTTACTGTTGGAAACCAGCAGCTAATGGGATTTTTGTGGCACAGGTGTCCTGCCCATTTCCTCGAATTACCTCCTGCTTTCTCTTCTGTTCAGCTCATTGATTGATTAATTAGGTAGGTTTTTCCAGGAGCTTAAGGAAAGGAAAGAAAAGTAAAAGTCCAGCTGAAAAAATCAGCATTTGAAGACTTCTGAATTATCTCAGTCCATAAATATTATTAACAATAACACTTCTTTAACACTGAATTTATTCAGTGTAGCTCTGATCTTTCCGTTTGGATTTTAACAAGATTTTAAGCCATGACTGTTTAACAGGTTGACCCATTTTTAGGCATCTGTGAAACACATTATTGGGCCTTCAGTTAGAAATTAGAGTGCAGAGAGATTGGAGAGTCTTCAAATCTTGCTGCCGGGCTGATTTTAGAGTCTTTGCACAGCAGGGGTTTGCAGGGAAATTATTTACTTCTGAATTCATTTCCCCTCCTTCCTGGAGTGTTTAGAGGGAGCAGGGCTCCAGCAGCCCCCTGGAGCACGAGAAGTTTCTGGTTGGTATGAAAGCAGCAGCAAGCAGCTGATCTGAGCCATTTTCCACAGATTTGGCAGCCAAAAGCTCCAGGCTGGGATGTCTCACATGAGAGCTCAGCAGGGTGATGGTTCCATGACAGCTCCCTGTGCCTCTGGGGTGTGAGCTGGGAGCCCAGAGCCAGCTCTGCACGTGGTGCTGGTAGTCCCTGCTCATAAATGTCCCTTCCTGCTTCAGAGAACCATAGAATTCCCTCCAGGGGCCCTCAGGGATCATCAAATCCAGCTCCTGGCCCTGCACAGACCCCCCAACATCCCACCCTGGGCATCCCTGGCAGTGCTGCCCGAACACTCCTGCAGCTCTGGCAGCCTCGGGAATGTCACCATTCCCTGGGGAGCCTGGGCAGTGCCAGCACCCTCTGGGGAAATAAACCTTTCCTGAAATCCATCCTAAACCTCCCCTGGCTCAGCTCCAGCTGTTCCCTGGGTCCTGTCCCTGTCCCAGGGAGCAGAGCTCGGTGCTGGTGGCCGTGTCCCACAGTGCCCGCAGTGACAAACTGTCCTGTCCTTCTCCTTCCAGCTTTTCACCGAGTATGGCCGGCTGGCCATGGAGGAGACATTCCAGAAGCCTTTCCAGGTGAGTCCAAGGATTCTGGCCGGCTCGAATCCCGGAACCCCTTGGCTTCACCACGAGGTGTCACTGCAGTTTGCAGCACGGAAGGAGATGGGACTGCCTGGGGATCGGCTCAGCTGCTCCAAGGAAGGGCTTTGTGCTTCCTTGCTTCCAAATACATCCAACTTCCCTCTTTTTTTTCCTCTCTCAACCCTTGCCATCCCAACAAGCTCTGCCCTGTCCTGGCAGGCTTGGAAAGCAGATGGTTTTGCAGCAGGTTTGTCACTCTCTGTAGTCAGGAACTCTGCCCAACCTTTGTTCTGAGAGGTTTGAACTCACCTGCCCTGGCAATCCCTGCTCCTGGCAAAATGAAAGGATAAGGATTAGCAGAGCTGTGGGAAAACTCGGTGTAAGTGGGATTTTAACTTCAAATAAGGGACATCTGTTCATCCTTATGCTCCCCAACCTGTGAAAAGCTGGTGTTTAAAAAAAGGGAGAGCATTGGGCATTCACAGTAAGTGAGGCTGGTTCCTGTTTTTATAGACACAGGAGCGTTTTCATTAGGTTGGGTGAAGGTTTGTGAACTTCCTAAAGTAAAAACCAGCAGAGAATAAAGCATGCTGTAAAAATCCAAAGAGAAATTGGGAATGAGTTACAGCTATTTTACATTTGCTTTCGCACATAAAAAGAGAATTTGTTGTCCTGGAAGCACTAAGGGGTTTATTAGGTGTCTGTGATCAGGAAGTGGAAATAAAATTAAAAGGTTAAAAAATACAGCAAATGGACAAATTGAGATTTTTAAGGTGTATTGGATTCTGCTGTGGGCTGGTGACTGATAAATGGTAAAACTACAAATATGTATAGTAAAAATATATGACAGGAGCTTGAAGGAGGTTGTAACATGGTACAGCAAAAAGCCAGATGTTAAATAAATATTCCTGCTCCTTATTTAAAAACTGTGGGGGTAATGTAGCCAAATATTCCAGTGAAACTGAGATACTTCCTACTCCATCAGTGAAAAGGAGGCTGTGAGGGGAAACTTAAACATGCTTAAATCATTAGGGCTGAATAATAGGCTCTGATTTTCCCAAACACTGTAATTGCTGTCGAGTCACAGTTTGTGGATGGTGAGTCTTGTCAAACAATCCTATTATCAATTTTTGAAAGACCACGAGTTGGGTTGATAAAGGTAACTCTCACCATGATCCCTCCCTTTCTCTCAGCCTTATCTCTCCAGGATGCTGATTAAAAGCAAATGAAGTCAGCATTGTCTGGTTTAATCCATTGTTAATGGATTAAAAACTCATTAACTGATAGATACCAGAGCACGCTGAATTAATTGTAAGAGGGAATCATCATCCTTCAGAAGTGTTTCCTTGGGATCCCCCCAGGCTCTCTCTGATCCAATGTCATCTTCATTAATGATCAGGGGAAAATTATCAAACGATGTTGGGGACATTTGTGGGTGTGATGAATGTGGCAGGAGGGTCAGTGGTGCTGTGGCCAGGTGAGAAATGATTTCCTGTCTGCATCCAGCATGGGCTGGTCCTGCAGAACACGTTTTAAAATGTGAGAGTGTTGATTAGAAAGCAGGAAAAGTGAGAGTGGGGAGGCCCTGGCAGAGTTTTCCCAGAGAAGCTGTAGCTGCCCCATCCCTGGAAGAGTCCAAGGCCTGCTTGGACAGGAGGAGATAGTGGAAGGTGTCCCTGCCATGGCAGGGGTGGCACTGGATGGAATTTAAGGTCCCTTCCAACCCAAACCATCCTGCAGTGGCATTGATGCTGCTGGAAGGGAAGAGAAGGGAAGGGAAGTGAGTCTTCCCCTTTGTCTCCCTCCTCATTTCCCTTTGTCTCCCTCCTCTCCTCACTCTGAGGATCCCTCACCAGAGGCTGGCCCTGAACGTGGGGCCTTCACAAAGGCAGTGGTAAACACAGCCTGTCTGGAACAATTTTACTTCAGAAAAAAAATAATAATTCCCAATTCAAGGCATGCACAACATGTTTGTGGAAAAGTCCTAAACATGGAGATGTCTCTTAAGCATCTCCTGGTGTTTGAGAACAGCATGTCCTGAACCAGCTCACTGGGTGCAGTCACTGTGGCTTCTCCTGCAATTCAAAAAGACCAACTCACTGTTCTCTCCTTTTTTTTTAAACTTTTTATGATGTTTTATGGAAGAGAAATAGCAGGAATATTTCCCCTCCCTCTGTTAGATTTTTGTTCTAAACATAGATAAATTTTAGGGAAATTCCAATGAAATGGATTCCACTTGCTGACCTGCTTATCCATGTGCATGAGAGGAACCCTGGCACCTCTGCCAGACCCTCCTGGCCTTGGCATTCAGGACTTCCCCCTCCAAACCCTTTATTTCCTAGATGTTGGTCCCTAATACAGATGAAGCAGTGGAGACCTGATTTTTTTCTTAAAACTTTTATTTTTTTTTTTAAAGATTCAAAGTTGACCCTTCTGGTATTTATTTATTTATTGCTCAGGAACTTTGAATGTCTCAATAAAGATTACAAAAGCCAATGATTTCTCATTCACCCTCATTCCTCTGCATCTGCTTCTCATTAAAAGTCTGTCTGGAAGGTTGCCCAGTGAAAAAGGCAGAAAAAATGAGCCTGTAGAATTCCCATAGGATGGAACTAAATGTGGCTGGAATTAGGGAGCTTGCTGCCTTTTGTCCTGGTTAGCAACCATCTCTTTTCTTGGGCAGTTTAGCTGATTGATGTTGTTCTCCCAGCCAGGGACTCAAACTGGTGCAGCAATTTGGGGTCTGCTCCCCCTTTTCCCTGTGGGACAGTGGAGTGGTCTCAATCCCTGCACACAGGGACCTGTAATTTCCACCAGGAAAGATGGGAGATGCTGCTGGAGCTGGGAAAAGACCCAGGGCCAGGTTTTGGTGTGGTGTGAAATGAGGGTGAGGGTGCAGAGGGTGCTCAGGCACTGCTGTGGGCTCTGAGCAGCAGCTCAATGACCCCACTCTTGTGTGTTTTCCAGTCCCTTATATTCCTTGTTCGTGACTGGAGCTTCCCTTATGAATTTTCCTATGGATCTGATGGTGGTGCAAGGTTTTTGGAGAAAAGGCTGAAGGTATGTTTTGCCTGCTCCTGGTTCTGGAGCAACCTCGGACAGTGGGAGTGTCCCTGCCCATGGTAGGGTGTGGAATGGGATGACCTTTAAGGTCCTTTCCAACCCACTCCACTCTGTGATTCCCTGGTTTTCCTGTTGAACACCAGCACTGGGTGTCAGGTGTGAGCTGCAGTGCTGGTTATGGTCACACTCAGTGCCTTAAAATCACAGAGGAAGCATTTGGGGAGGGTGAATTTCCTTGCCATGTTCAGGTTTCTGCCCAAGCCCAGCTCCCTGGGCCTCTGGGAGAGCAGACAGCAATGGGAGTCAGCAGATTCCCAAGAGACTGGGAATGATGCTTTGGTAATTAGAGAGCTGTACAATAAAAATGATGGGCAAGGGCTGCTTGGGCTCAGTCAGGAAATGCATGGGTGATCTGGTAGTGGAGAGACCTAATTAAATGTGAGACAAGGAATGCCCCAGTGGGAAATCCCAAATGTTTTTATATTCCAGTCATCCATGGATATGTGCATTTTCCAGCTGATAATAACATGCTGCAGGGCATGTGGTCAGAGATACTCCAGCTCCTTCTCTTTGTCCTCATGCCTATGGAATCTTCTGTGTCCCTTTCCCCCACTGCAAGCAGCCACAGTGTGGAGTATCCTGTGCTCCTGCCAGCTTTATCCCAGAATTCCTATCAGAAGGAAACTCCCTGACCCCAAACTGTGGGAAGCAGATGGGCAGCACCAAGCTCTTCTCTCTGGTGACCACTGAGAGAACCTGAGGGAACAGCTGGAGCTGTGCCAGGGGAGGTTTAGGTTGGATTTCAGGAAAGGTTTTTCCCTCAGAGGGTGCTGGCACTGCCCAGGCTCCCCAGGGAATGGTGACATTCCCAAAGCTGCCCGAGCTGCAGGAGTGTTTGGGCAGCACTGCCAGGGATGCCCAGGGTGGGATTGTTGGGGGGTCTGTGCAGGGCCAGGAGCTGGATTCCATGATCCCTGTGGGCACTTCAGCTCAGGATGTTGTGTTGTGTGCTTCTTTGTCTCCACAGGTGTCAGGCAATCAGCACGAAGAGCTGCAGAATGTCAGGAAGCACATCCACTCCTGCTTCACCAAAATCTCCTGCTTCCTCTTACCTCACCCTGGCCTCAAAGTTGCCACCAACCCCAATTTTGATGGAAAACTGAAAGGTACAAAGGCAAAACTCTGGTTTCTGATTCCTTTGAAGCCCTGGCAGACTGTCCTGCGTGTTCCTGAAACCCCCATAAGTATTTTCCATGACAAAACTTCTGGTAAAGGAGTTGGATCCTCCTCCCAGTGATGTTCACACCCCCATCTGCCTCTCCCCAGAGCAGCAGACAAGACATGGAGGGAGAAAAGGTGTGGGAGGCTGAGAAGGCCTGAGAGCTGCTGGCAATAGCCAGGACACTGATAGGAAAACTGGGAAGGGCAGGGGTGGGACTGGATGTTTCTGGATGTGGTGTTAAGCCTGCAGTAAATTCCTGTGCCTCACCTGCACGGGCAGAGCCTGCTTGCTGCAAGCCTGGTGCTTGTGGTGGGTGCAAGGCTGGTTCCACATGCTCTCAGAACATTATTTCCCTTTGAAAAGCTTTCCAGGGAATATTTAACCTGCCTAGCTTATCTGATCAGTGGTTTCCCTACAGGGCAGCCTTGGTTCAGCAGGTTGAAAAAAGGGAGAAGGAGAAAAGAGCTGTGGTGAGATTCTCCACCCCGAAAGGAGCCACGTGCTGGGGATATTTTTAGATGTTTGTTGTGAACTCCTCACCAGCGTGGCTGGTTCCAGGCTGCTGCATTCTTAGCAATAAAGTGGACCATTAGCTGCTGAAAATAAATTAGCAGGCAAAGATGGGAGTTTTCCCCTGTTTTTGTCTGGCTCAGACTTGCTCTCCTGGCAAGTTAAGCAGGAGGGACAGCAAGGCAGCAGGAGGGAGATGTGCTGGTGGAAACTGAGCTGATCCCTGGAGCTCCCCCTTAACCTCAGGTGCTGAGGGGAGTATGGAACAAGTGCTGTGTGCAGACAGGAGCTGTCAGCAGCTTCTTGACACAATTTTCACCATTTTCTTGTTGCCTCAGAGCTTTACTCAGCTTTTTGTGCTCTGATGGAAGAAATCTGGAGGATCTTCCCTGCTCTCCATACCTTCCCAATTCCTGGCTGTTGCATTGGTTTTTTTTCTGCCTTCAGTGCTATACAGTTTAATTTAATGGAAACACCAGAAATCCCACCCTGTGCATCCCTGAGAGCTTTGTCCAAATCCTGGAGCTCTGGGCAGCCTTGGGGCTGTAACCATTCCCTGTGGAGCCTGTTCCTTCCACCCTCTGAGGGAAGAACCTTCCATGGCAGGGATTGGAACATGATGATCTTTAATGTCCCTTCCAACCCAAACAATTCTGGGACTTTGTGATGCCTCTTTTTTTTCTTTTTTTTTCCCCAGAAATAGATGATGAATTCATCAAGAACTTGAAGATTTTGATTCCTTGGCTTCTTAGTCCCGAGAACCTGGACATTAAGGAGATCAATGGAAACCATATCACCTGTCGAGGCCTTGTGGAGTATTTTAAGGTATTGATTGAAGAGAAAGTGGATTTATTCCTCTGTGGAATTTTGCTGTAGCTAAAGGGGAAAGCAGCAGCAACACTGACAGTCCTGACTCACTGCAGCAGAGGGCAAACACCTCATGGTCATGAATTTGACCACACAGCAAGCCCTAAAAGTGGGAGGAGCTGTTTTCCTTCCCTGGAAAATCGAGGGCTAGAGGGGGATAAGCTGAGGGCTGTATTCCAATTGCCTTTGGAAAAAGCTTATTTTTGTTGTCATGGCTACTGGGACATTTCCATGCGAGACATTGGTGAGTAATTGTCACCACCTACCCTGCAGGGCTGCCTTGGCTCCTGCTCCCTCAGGGAAAGGACAGAGGTAGGTGCAGCTCCTTTGGGAGGGATCCTGGCACTGAGAGGAGGGAGAGCCTCCAGTGACTGACCCAGGCCACCCAAGGAGTGGCATTTCCTGAGCAAAACCATCTTGTGCTGGAACATCCCTGCTTCTAAATCCTGTCTGGAGCTGGGTGGGGGTGGCTGCTGTTGCTCCTGTGTGCTGCATTCCACATGATTCCCTTTTCCCTGTGCTTTTCCAGGCCTACATAAAGATCTACCAAGGGGAGGAGCTGCCACACCCCAAGTCGATGCTGCAGGTAGGTGTTGAGTGGGAGCTGAGGGAACTCCTGCACTGGAATTGCCATTATTTCCCAGGAATTGGCAGAGGTGTGCAGCCAGTGCAGCACAGTGGGTGTGCTGTGACTTTATTCCAAATGGGTGTAACCACCCAAGCAACAGCACTTGGGGAAGCTTTTTGGCATCAGGAGCTTGAGGGATCACACCTGGGATGGACTGTGGGGAATTGCTGGCTGCACACAGCAGCAGCCAGCTCAGCTGGAATCATTCCCTGCAGGTGAATGCCATCCTTGGGGCCACACAGGGAGGTGACACATGGCAAGTGGCTGCTGGAGCCAGCCAGCCTTGCTGGGCATTGCAGCTGGAGCTGTTTGCTTGTGGCTGAGCCTTTTATCTCTTTCCTTGCTGGTTCCCACAGCTGAAGCCAAAGTTTTCCTAGCTCTGGCTTGGAGGGTAGGAATCCTCTCTTCATGCAGGCTTTTGGATGTGTAAATATGGGATGAGAGTATTTGGGATCAGGTGGAGGCTGGGAGAGCCCCTTGGCTGATTCTGAGTGTCACACACATGTCCTGGCTGTGGCCACGTGTGGCCCTGCACTTGCACAGCTCAACCCTGTCCTTCTGCACCTCAGTTTTGTGCCTCTTTTGCCCTTACAGGCCACAGCAGAAGCCAACAATTTAGCAGCAGTTGCCACTGCCAAAGACACCTACAGCAAGAGGATGGAAGAGGTGGGTGGTGCTGTGTCCCTTCCTGTCCCTTCCTGTCCCTTCCTGTCTCCTGGCTCTCCTGTCAGAGATTCATGGAATCCCAGAATGCTTGTGGTGGGAAGGGACCTTAAAGGTCATCCAGTGCCACCCCTGCCATGGGTAGGGACATTTCCCACTGTCCCAGGTTACTCCAAGCCCTGTCCAGCCTGGCCTTGGGCACTGCCAGGGATCCAGGGGCAGCCACAGCTGCTCTGGGCACCCTGGGCCAGGGCCTCCCCACCCTGAGCCAGGAATTCCTTCCCAAACCCTAACCCCTAATCCCTAACCTTAATTTCAGATTTCCCTGTGTCAGGAGTGACATTTCAGGAGTGACATTTCAGGAGTGATTTATTTCCATGTATAAGGAGTGACATTTCAGGGATGATTTCTCTGTCTCAGCAGTGATTTCCCTGTGTCAGGAGTGACATTTCAGGAGTGACATTTCAGGAGTGATTTCCCTGTGTCAGGAGTGACATTTCAGGGATGATTTCTCTGTCTCAGCAGTGATTTCTCTGTGTCAGGAGTGACATTTCAGGGATGATTTCTCTGTCTCAGCAGTGATTTCACTGTGTCAGGAGTGACATTTCAGGAGTGACATTTCAGGGATAATTTCCCTGTCTCAGCAGTGATTTCTCTGTGTCAGGAGTGACATTTCAGGAGTGACATTTCAGGGGTGATTTCCCTGGTTCAGGAGTGACATTTCAGTAGTGATTTCCTTGTGTCTGGAGTGGTTTCCCTTTGTCAAGAGTGGCATTTTAGGAGTGATTTCCTTGTGGCAGCAGTGACAATTCAGAAGTGATGTCCCTGTGTAAGGAGTGACATTTCAGGGATGATTTCCCTGTCAGGAATGATTTCCCTGTGTCAGCAGTGACATTTCAGGAGTGATGTCTGGGTATAAAGAGTGACATTTCCAGGATGATTTCCCTGTGTTTGCAGTGACATTTCAGGAGTGATGTCCATATGTAAGGAGTGACATTTCAGGAGTGATTTCCCTGTGTTAGGGATGATTTCCCTGTATCAGCAGTGACATTTCAGGGATGATTTCCCTGGATCAGGAATGATTTCCTTGTGTCAGGAGTGATGTTTCATGGGTGATATCCGTGAATAAGGAGTGACATTTCAGGAGTGATTTCCCTGTGCCAGGGATGATTTCCCTGTGTCAGCAGTGACATTTCCAGGATTATTTCCCTGTGTCTGCAGTGACATTTCAGGGATGATTCCCCTGTGCCATCAGTGCATTTCAGGGATGATTCCCCTGTGCCAGGGATGATTCCCCTGTGCCATCAGTGCATTTCAGGGATGATTCCCCCGTGCCAGGGATGATTCCCCCGTGCCAGGGATGATTCCCCCGTGCCAGGGATGATTCCCCCGTGCCCGCAGTGCCCCTCAGCAGCTCTCCCCCCTCAGGTGTGTGGAGGGGACAAGCCCTTCCTGGCTCCCAGCGACCTGCAGGCCAAGCACGCGGAGCTGCGGGAGGAGGCGGTGCGGCTGTTCCGCGGCGTGAAGAAGATGGGAGGGGAGGAGTTTAGCCGGCGCTACCTGCAGCAGCTGGAGGCCGAGATCGACGAGCTCTACATCCAGTACATCAAGCACAACGACAGCAAGAACATCTTCCACGCCGCCCGCACCCCGGCCACGCTCTTCGTCGTCATCTTCATCACCTACGTGCTGGCCGGCGTCACCGGCTTCATCGGCTTGGACATCATAGCCAGCCTGTGCAACATGATTCTGGGCTTGACACTTATCACACTCTGTACCTGGGCTTATATCAGATACTCTGGGGAGTACAGAGAACTGGGAGCTGTAATAGACCAAGTGGCTGCAGCCCTGTGGGACCAGGTAGGATAAAGAGCTTTGGATTTTGAAGCAGCACATGATAAGGGCTCTCCTTGCATCCTGCTGGGGGTTTTAAGCTTTTAAGCTTTGAGTTCCCTGGGGGGTTTTCCTTCCTCTTTGAGATGCTTTTGGGGTTTAGGGTTGTTAGAGCCGGGTGCTTGTGCTGGGATCAGTGCAGGGACACCTTTTCAGTTTTAATTGAAGTTTTACTCCATTCTTTAGATCTTCCATATGGGGAGAGGAGGGGCAGAGGAGTTGTTTGCAGATCAGTTTGTGGGGTTTGTTGTAAGGGCTGCCAGGCTGGAGCTGTGTCCCTGAGCCTCCAGTTCCTGTCCAGTGTGAAAAACAAGCTGTGTAGATCTGAGAAAACTCCCAGCAAGTTCTTTTGTTCTGCCTTTTTCTTGTCTTGCCCCTCAGCAGATGTGAGTTTGTGGAGCTTTGTGGGAATGGGCAGCTGTGCCAGGGATCCCCTGGGGAGGATGCTGCTGTGTGTGCTTGGTGTGTGCATGGCTGAGGCTGTGGAAGAGGAGCTGCCATCACTCTCCCCTGCTTCAGGGCAGGGATTTGGGCTCTCCCAGCTCTGCCAGAGGTCGAGGCCAGATCTTGGCTCTGCCTGTTTTGGCACCAGCCCCTGTTTGCCCATTGCAGCCCTTCCCTGTTCCCACTGCAGAAAAGGGAAAGCCCAGCCCACACAGACTCCCCCTGCCCCCTGCACCCACCCAGGGCTACAATCCACGTGCCCAGAGAGCCAGAAGGGCTGCAGTGCCCTCCTGCTCTTCCCACAGCAGAGCTGGACGAGCTCTTCCCTCAGCAGCCATCCCAGCTCTGATTTCTGGCAGGCAGGGCCCTTCTCCTTCCCTGCTTCCCTCAGCAGCCATCCCAGCTCTGATTTCTGGCAGGAAGGGCCCTTCTCCTTCCCTGCTTCCCTCAGCAGCCATCCCAGCTCTGATTTCTGGCAGGAAGGGCCCTTCTCTTTCCCTGCTTTTCCTCCACCAGCGAGGTTTTCATGGAGAGCAAGCACATCTCCCTGTGCAGGGAGCTCTGGGGGAAATAAAGGCAGCATTTACTGATGTTCCTTCATCCCAGAGCTGGGCAGTGGTGCTGCTCAGCAGAGAGGTGGATTCATCCCAGCTGCACCTGAGCAGCCCCAGGAAAGCCCCCTGCAGTGGCTCTTTGCCCAGGGCCACCTCCCAGGGGATGTGCTGGGATATTTGAGCCCTTCCCAGTGCAGGAAGCAGTGGGAGTTCAGCAAGGACAGGACACAGGCAGCAGGGAGCCAGAGGTGCTGCCCACTTGCAACGTGTCCAGCTGGGGGAAAATAAAGAGGGTAAAGTGCTTGGAGCTGCTCCTGGCTGCCAAGCAGAGGGAAAGTTCTCCCAGGAGGGGGCTGTGGCACAGGGAAGGTGCTGAGTTGGGTGACCCTGCCCCCCAGGAGGCAGCAGCACTGTCCCAGGGATGTGCAGGGCTGGAGAGAGCAGGGAGGGAACCCTTTGGGGTGAGCCCCTCAGGGCTGAGCTCCCATGGACACTGAGATGCACAGAGCTCTTTCTTTCTCTTTCTGTCTCCCCTCCCCACTGCCTCTCCCAGGGAAGCACCAATGAGGTAAGTGCCTCTTGTTCTCTGCATGCTGCCAGGGCCTGGCCCCTGGGAAAGGAGTCCTGGCCCCAAAAGCACGCTTGGGGTGGGGGAGGAGGGGAGTCAGCAGGGCAGCTGCTGGCTCTGGCTGCTCCCTGGGATCCACGTGCCTGGGGGAGGGTGTGGATGTGGGCACTGTGCTCCAGGAGCCAAGTGGGAGAGAGATTTGGGTGGGGAATGTCAGGAGACCGTGGGGATTTTCATCTTTCTCCCATCAGTTCTGTTTGGGGTTTTTCCTGTTGTGCCAGGAGGTCAAACCCAAACCCCAGATTGTTTTGGTGCATCAACTGTGCAGGTGCAGAGGAGCCCCCAGGCCAGGCCAGGCCTCTCCATGCTGCTGCAATTGCTGTGGGTGTTGTTTTTTTGGGAAAAACCACCCCATATTTGGATTAAGCTGAGTGCAGAGCCCAGGAGGCACAGTTCATCCTCCTGCATCTTCCTGGGCAGCACATGGAACAATCCTGCTCTCCCAGCTTGGCAGGGGAGCTTCTCCCAGGGAAAATGGTCCCTGTTTCTTCCAGGAACACAAAAACCTGGATGAGAGAGGGAGATTCTGCCCCTCTGCCCCACTCAGGTGAGACCCCACCTGCAGAGCTGCCTCCAGCCCTGGGGTGCAGCGTCAGGAGGATGTGGAGCTGCTGGAACAGGTCCAGAGGAGCCACAGAAATGCTCCAAGGGCCGGAGCCCCTCTGCTCTGGAGCCAGGCTGGGAGAGCTGGGAATGTTCCCCTGGAGAGGAGAAGCTGCAGGGAGAGCTCAGAGCCCCTGGCAGGGCCTGAAGGGGCCCCAGGAGAGCTGGAGAGGGGCTGGGGACAAGGGATGGAGGGACAGGACACAGGGAATGGCTCCCACTGCCAGAGGGCAGGGCTGGATGGGAGATTGGGAAGGAATTCCTGGCTCTGAGGGTGGGCAGGCCCTGGCCCAGGCTGCCCCTGGATCCCTGGAAGTGTCCAAAGCCAGGCTGGGCAGGGCTTGGAGCAGCCTGGGACAGTGGAAGGTGTCCCTGCTGCCATGGCAGGGGCATTGAAACTAAATGGTCTTTGGGGGTCCCTTCCAACCCAGTCCATTCTGGGATTCTGATTAAAGCAAAAACAAAACAAACAAACAAAAAAAAGCACCAAAAAAACCCAAACAAACAACAAAAAACCCCAAACAAACAAACAAAAAAAGGACCAATTTCCTGCACATGGACATTATCTATTCCAGCTCTGTATCCATGTTCCTCCCCAGCCTGGCCCAGGTGTGGCACGAGCCATTCCCATCTTTTCCTGTGTCACCAAAGCCCCCAGCTGGCAGTGTCCCCTCCTGAGCCTCTGAGTTCTGTGGGGAGTTCCTTTAGACAAAATCCAAGCTGTTAAAAACCCTCCCTCCCCTCATCCCTCCCAGGAGCCCTTTGGTACCTCAGGGATACCAAGAAGCAGAACACAGGATTTGCTGTGGATCAGGTGTTGAACAAACCCTCTCATGTGAAAATCAGCTCTGGGGGACTGGTTTGGCATCACAAACCCCTCTAAAATAGCACAAAATGCTGCAAGGTTGCCTAGATGGGCCTTGAAGGTGAATTTTCAAAGAAGAAAAGCAGAGAAGCTGCATGAAGTCTCTGCCTGTCCACTGTGTTCCCAAAGCACTTCTGTTCCCAAAAGCCTGTTTGGGATGGGATCAGCACCCTGTAGGACACCCCTGGAGGCATCTCACCCTCCTCCTCCTCACTGCCCCTTCAGCCTCTCCTGCTTCATTCCCCCCTGAGCACACAAGGAACTCTTCACCCTGAGTTCCTGCTGCTCAAGTGCCTCTTCCCACCCCTTCCAGAGCTAATCCTGGCTTTACTAGGAAAATTAAAATAAAAATTCAGTAGTACAAAAAAGCCACTGTCAGAGTCAGAACACAACCCTGTTGGTCAGGGATCTGGAGCAGCCCAGCCCAGCCCTCCTGCAGTGCCAGGGGTGGCTCTGGTGGAGCAGAGATGATCCTGGAGAAGGCTCCAGTGGTGCTGGGATGGCTCCAGGCTCCTCTGGGAATGCAGTGCACACAGGCTGTGCTGCTGCTCTCAATGCCAGCTTTTCTCCAGGCAGGAATGCTGGGCTCCTCCCCTGCCTGCAGCCTCTCCCCATGGGCTGATGGAATTGTCTCAGGCCTGCAGTGAGCCTGGCTGGCCCCTGAGCAGCAGAGAT
>VZUI01028159.1:0-18254 GCA_013401135.1 Cettia cetti
ATTATTATTATTATTATTATTATTATTATTATTATTATTATTATTATTATTATTATTATTATTATTATTATTATGTTACTACACTGAGAAAATGTTCTGTATCTTCCTTAGAAAAGCTGTATGAATGGGCTGATATATCTCCAGAGTTGTTTGTGGTTTTTTGGAATGGAAGTTTGTCATTTAGTTTTGTGGGTTTTACCTTCAGTGGTATAGTTGGACAACTATTTAGAAGCTGAAGAATTAATGAAAGTGATGCAATACTAAGAAAACTTTTCTCAATCTTTTACACTAAAACCTGAAGAGCTGTGAATGCAAGAAACAGGAAATGAACAAATGAATTAATCAAGTTTAAGCATTATTGGACCATCAGGAAGTGTAGGATATAAGCAACAGTAGTTCTCAGAGCACATCTGTTCAGCAGTCCATGAGTGATATTTTACCCTGGTCTTTTTGTTTATGTGGGCGGGGAAAAAGGAGTATATATCTGCATAATGTAGTGTTACTATCTTATTCTTTATGTCACCAGTACAAGATTTTTATTGGGCTCTGTGACTCTTGGAGTTTTGCCTTTGAGAAGTTTGGCTTTCCAAACAGCAAGGGTAGAGAGTTCTGTGTCAGACACTGGGAAATGAATCGAACCCTGAAAGTGCCTTTCCTCTGAATTGAGTGTAATGGGAATCTAGATGCTGCTCAGAGGAGGACATCTGCATTGCAGACATCTAAATGTGGGCATATGGATACTACTCTGACAGTAATGTGCTCTGTAGAAATTCAACTTATTTTATGCAAAAGGAGTTGGAGCCATATCTTCAGAACAAAAAGCAAATCTCTGTTGTGCTTTCTGTTCCCAGCATAATTCTGGCACAAAGAAGAGGGAACAAAACAGAAGCAGCCAAAAGAAAGAAGAAACCCAGTGAGTCCCACTCAGGCTAGAACTCCCTGGCTACAAGTAGATTGAGGGCTGACTGCAAATCATATCAATGTACTAGGCTCTGGGTTGTGCCTTTATCTATTTATGACCTGACCGAAACATGCCTCAACTTTTCTCCTGCCTTTTATACTTATGAATCCTTCTCATGCACATCAAGGGGCAAATAGAGTTAATAAATAATATAAAATCAGGGCTTATAACTGAGTGCAAGGAGCTTGAAAGATTATACATAGATATTGGTTCTATTGAAGCCTCTGGAAAGAAATTTTAAACAGCATTTGCGCTATATCTGCAAGCACTGATTGCTCAAGAGGGAAAAAAACCCATTCCAACAGCAATTTTCTGTTTGGTAGTGACCAGTTCTGATGCACATGACAGTTCAGCATCTTTCAGTCAGTCTTGGCAGAGGACACTAATTATTAAAGCATAATAAAAAGGAAATAAAATATCAGGCAGATTTTTTATCTGAGGGAACAAAGGAAAGTAGAAAAAATATATATAAATGTGTGACTGATGAAAGAATGAAGAGTCAAGGAATCACAATGCCAATGGGTTAAAAAATTCCCTGATAAACACAAGCAGAAAACTAGACTGTCATTGCAATTTGAGACAGAAAACTACAGCAACTCAAAATGGATGCTACAGAACCAGTTCATATTTGCTTAGAAGCAGATGCTCACAAGGATGGACAGAGCTTTGATACTATAGCCATGATTAAAAACAAATGAAAAAAAAAAAAACCTAGCAAGAGATAGCTAAGTCCTAATGATGGAAGGATTCAGCCAAGCAAAACTAGTGCAAGCTGCAGGCTGTGACAATCAACCAGCAATGAAAAAAATCCAGAGGATTATGTCATTTTGCAAGACCTTCCCAGTATGTTCAGGAAAGTCAATGAACATTTATTGAAGTTAAATTGGTTGCACAAAGTCCTCCGCTGCCAGGAATATTATTTGTTGTTGAGACTACTGGTTTTGGCCCTGAGCTCTCTTATAGTGAGGCCTGTAGATAACTGCTGGGCAGGGAAGACTTTCATGTGAATCATTAAAAGCAGAACACAGCTGCTCTTTGTGTTGGGTTCCTGAGAGCAGCAGTTCAGCTTGAAATATTTGGTCCTCTTGCATTCATTCCCTGTATCTCTGCTGGGTGAGAATTTGACTTCAGATTCCTCTTTGGAGTCAGGTTTCTGGTCCTGCTCTGCACTGGAATCTTCCCACTGATGTGTGGCTCCTGCTGGGTTCTAGAACTGGACCCTCCACCATGTTGTGCTGCCCTTATCCTCATCAGCTCTCTGGGAAAAGCCTCAGGCAATGGAAATAGGAAGCAAAGTGCACAGAGCAGATGAAATCAGAGATGGTGCCTACTAAGCAGCCATGTGAAGTCCCATTGTAGACTGATGTCCTTTCTGCTTCAGATGGACTTCTCACAGGGGAATCTAGGTGATTCTATCAGTTCCAGGCATATAGAAACAAGAGGCAGAGATAGTATATTGATGCCAAGTATTCAGAATTTCACTTTTTATCAGATTTGATTGTGAAATAATAGGTTTGAAAATTGTATTTCTGAGTGATGTATCTTCATAGACTGAGGAAATTAGGGGAAAATAACTTTAGAAACAAAACCAATTATATTGTGGACAGTTCTTAGTGCATTACTGGAAAGAGATGCTCTTTCCAGACATGCTAGGCTCAAGGCAATCTTTGAACAACTCAAGTACTATTGTCCAGATAGCATAAATAATCAGATTTTTAATTACTATGGTAAATGTAGTAATTATAATTTTAGAAATTCCTTGAGTTTCTTTTTCCTGAATGTAGCACAGAAGGATCTTGGGGAATATTTTCAGATTTGGAAGAATCCAAAACTAAAATTGTGTACATTTCTAAAAATAAAATAAATAAAATAAATAGCAAATCATTACTCAAAAGAACAATTCAATTGCTTTGAATTGCACAGTGTAGGTCTCCGCCAATGTATCTTTCAGACACGTGTTTGCAATGGACTCACATATCAGAAAAAAATTTGGGAGCAAGAGAAATGCCATGTAAAATTCTGTGGAAAAAAAAAAGAAGTTTTAATTTAAGACACTCATATCTATCAGAGTTCCTGACTATTTATGCCTGAAAGGTATGGGACATATTTCTCTTTCAGGCAAAATGTGACAAAAGTAATAGATATGGGCTCTGGTGACCATGTTTATATCAAAGGCATTTGTGGCCTACCTGAACCTTTGCTTCTTGTGCCCTTGTGATTATTTTTTCCATTTGGTTCAGGTATTAAGTGAAGTGATGTAATTTATTTGACCTCCAGTTTCCCTGTTAGTAAATTGGGGATAATGTGATTTAGCCAACTTTGACAGAAGTGTGAAGAGAAATGTATAGGTTCTCAGTACTCGTACAAGTTTTTAAATATCTCAGTTTTCCATTCCCCAAGAAAAAATGCATTCTTTATTCATTTGTGATGATTCATAGTGAATGTAACTACATAGTAGCAGTAAATCATAAAATACCTAATTCTTCTCAAAATTCTTTGCAGAGGGTTATAAATTTATGTTTACTCTTCAAGTCTTCAGTCTTAACCTTCTAGTTATACCTCTTTCCAGTGTGCATGTCCATAAAAATAATAAGCATTGCTGTGCCCCTTCTCAGTATCTCCTGCTTGGTCAAGTGTGTATTTATCAAAGTTCTTGTCTTGCTGTTATGTGACTGCTGCAACATTGTGGTGGCTTCTGTCAGATAATGCAGCTGCTTTGAACTCCCACATATGAGAAAAATATACAGCAATAGCCCTTTGAAGAACTCTTATAAAATGTTCTTCTAATTAGATACATATAATAGAGAGTATCAGAGGGATTTGTTCACTGTCACAGACCTTTGGTGCTGAATTTCTTCAACGATTTGCTGAAGCACATAGGAAACAAGAGGCATTTATGACTGCATGTGATGCAGATAAGAGATGTGCTACATTTGAAGCCTCTGAAATAAGAAGCAATGGGAAGCAGAAACATCCTTGTATTTCAAGACAACCAAACTCAGTGTTTATCCGCAGAATTCAGGCAACAAGCACTTATTACAACATTTCAAAAGGAAGAAGTTTAAAACATACTTTTAAAAGACATTTTTAGCCTTATCTGTAGTCCAATAACAAGAGATTCTTGTTAAAAGAGTACATCTAAATGGCAGATCAATGCATCAGTTTTTTGGTGATAAACTTGGCAGTGAAAAAGAGAAGTTTTGTTTCTTCATGTAACAAGGTCCTCTGCTGGCACAAGCAGTTCTAAAGTTCCTTGGAGTGTTCTGCTGAATGTCCTGTGCATGTTGAGCCTTTTAAGCAGCTGTTGCAGCTGTTGCAGCTGTTGCTTACATGTGCTATGAACTGCCAACCTAATGAAACCTAGTTTCCAGTGTCTCTCTCCCACAGTTTTTCCCCCTTCATGTTGACAGAGAAGGGATGATCTTCTAAGTCTTTCTTTGTATGACTTAATAGTGTCTATTCCCATTTGTATGCCCATTTTCCTGAAACTTTTGTGGATAAAGTATCTTCAAATCTTCTTGTATTCTTTCGTCCAATTTAAAATACTCCTGGAGCACAAAAAATTTTTCAAGGGGACAGAAACTGCACATTTTGTATCTTTGAGAAACCAGTCTAAATTCAACATTCTGAATTTGCACTATAAGAAATACAGTTATCTTCATGTGTCAGAAGGAGTGTTTTTATTACCTACATGAGAATATATAGCATTACAGTATTACAATAACTGGCAAAAACCAACAAGTTAAAATGCTGTAAAGTTGATTAACAAAGCCGAATTAAGGTTATTGAATCTAAATTAAGGTTTTATTCTCTTATTTTGTAGCTATAAAGCTCCATGTTACATGTGAACAGGGGTGTACTGTGATAAAGCTACAGGAAAATGAAATGCTTAATATTCTTAATATCTCAAAGTTTTGTTTTAAAAAAAAAGTTTGTTAAGACTCTCCAGCTGAACTAAGTTCTTATTTTTCAAAGTTTTATTAGCAGCCCACATTCAAGTGTAGATGTGGATAAGCTGGACCATCTCTGGAGATATTCTGACCTCAACTGGATAAATCCCTGCAAAACTTGATCCATGCTGGTTGCGCTTTGAGCAGAGATTGGACCAGGTGACCTCTAGAGAGTTCTCCCTGACCTAAATAAATCTGTCATCTGTGACCAGAAAGAGCTGACCTATAAAGTATATGTAATCTGTATGCTTTAAATTATGTGAAATTGCTTCTGTATAAAGCAATTCAAGCATTTATAGCTGTGTTAGCTTTCGTTAAATCAAAACTATTTTTATCATAACTTTTTAAAATCTGAACGTGGTCCAACTAATAGCTAAACTGGCTGGAAATTATTTTGTTATCTATAAAAATAAGAAATTAGAACAGGTCTAAATTTTGGTCATATTGGATATAGTCTCACTTTAGATCCTGAGATATGGCAGAATTGTTTTCTTTTCATGGTATCTAGAAGATTAGGTTGAAAATGGCATGCTGAATAATAGACAGTGTAATGCAGAACATCACTTGCAAGAGAAATGCAAGAGGAATCCTGCATATATTATTACTGAATGATGAGAAAGCAATTGTCATTCATGACAAACAGTAGTTTGTCATGTATTTTTTTTGTATGGAACGGATAGTATGCAGCCCAAAATATAGTCTGCTTATTCAGAATGTGAACACGTGGTGTGCAGAAAATAGTGCTTCCTGATTTGGAAAAGGAGCTACTAAAATGTAATCAGTATGGTTTGGAGAAAAGGCTACAAGGCATGAAAAGTCTGTAAATACTTGTGAGAAATGGTGTGGTGGTATAAAAGAAGGAAGCAGCTCTCAGCTGTAACTGGTAGGGAATGGTGTCCTATTGCTGTCATATTTCACACGTATACAAGGCCTTGTGGAATGAAATAAACAAACATGCAGAATTCAGTTGTGAACTAGAGGATGGCTACAACAACCATTAGAAAAACATTTGAAGATGCTGAAGTTTATTAGATCATGGAATAATGTGTCAAGGGAAGTTCTTAAATACAAACATTTGATAAGAGTAGCAACAGCAGGTCAAACTTTATTATACAGGATCCTACAGCAGGGGAATGTACTTTCCAGTCCTAGCACATGAGGTCTTATGAATACAAAAAAGAAGCAGAATAGCGGACAGAAGGAGAGAAAAAATGTATCCCATTACTCACATCAGATACATGAATAAGATGTTTGGCAACTACCAATGAACAGATCTTACTTGAATATGAATTCTTCTCCTATACACTCTAAGACAAAATGAAAAAAAAAATTAAAATAAAATTTAAAAACCCTAAAGAAACTGGCAATTTAAAATGCAGTCTGCCTCTTGAAGGTGTTGAATAATGATGAACTGTGCTTTGGAAGGTCACAAAATAAATTGCTAGAGGCAGATGTCATGAACAAACTCTTCCATATTTTGTAGAAATACTGCCAAAAATATGTAGATAGATAGATAGACAGACAGATTTTCTTCAGGTTATATATAAACTTGGTTTCTTGAGACTAAATCTGAAGTGCTGAGAAAATCCAGTGCTAGTTCATTAAGCTGTTATTTAGTAAGTTATATTTGAATGATCAGTTCTGTACTTCTAATATAATAATACAATAATATATATAATAACTTCTAGTAATAAGTAATATAACCGATATTATATGCCTCTCTATTGTATCATTACCCATTTGAACAAAAAGAGAGATACAGATTAGTCTCAAATTCAAATATCAGATTTATCAACTGTTTCCTTAGATGCATATTTTCTGGTGTGACTGAGTACTCACTAGGTCACTCAACACTGTGTCAGGGTAAGGGAAGAATTTATTTGTGATTCTCTCTTATGTGTAACATTTTTATTCATAGGCACCATGCTTATAATCTTGTTTTGTCTTGGATTGAGCTAATGAACTAAGTTTAACTCAGCTGAGAGTGGAATTGTTAATTCTGTGTTTCTCTCTTCCTCCCTACAGTATGCTGTCTGGTTGGTCCTTTGGGTTACATGGAACGTGTTTGTTATCTGCTTCTATTTGGAGGCTGGAGACCTTTCAAAGGTAATTTATCACAGGATAAGCTTAACCCATCAACTCATTGTTAACATGCCCCAGGCTGTGCTATGTATTACTCATTCTTTTAGTGTTACCTAAGTGAATGTTGTAGTATGATGGAAATTTGGAGTATTCTGGGTGTGTTAGAAACTTTTAAACCAGACAGTAATGAGCATATACATTCTGATGCCCACAACAATAATTGTATATATTTCTTTGAGAAAATTACCTCTTTTTGTCCCCCTCAGTAGTCCTGCAATGCAAAGTTCACCCAAGTGAGAGGCATTAATTAATGATTTTATGAATAGAAAAACATTGCCATCTCAGGGGAAAACAAGTATTTATTGTACCTTTTAAGTTGCTGTTACTTAGCTGTATTCCTTTCAGGAGTCTTATACATAGTATAATAGTTGTAGAAGAAGGAGTCCTTCATTAAATTAAGATGCAAACAGGGGTGCCAGAACAGATTGCCATTTGGCTTCTTCACTGTTTTTTAAGTTTCTGCGTCAGGTGGGATTGTTTTCATTGTACACTTACACACAGTAAAAATCCATAAGAAAAATATATTTTCATAAGAACTACATATTGATAGAGTTTTATTGACAGTGTGATAATGCATAAAGTGGCAGTTGATAATGGTCTCAAATCAACACTCCTACTTTCTAAGGTGTACCCAGAAAGCTGGCAATTTGTGGGATAAAAGATTAGCAGTGACAACAATTTTTTTTATGGTAATATGCTTCAATTGATTCTAGATATTGCTGAATAATGCTCACAGTGCTATGAACTGACCATCAAGGAGAATCCCTCGTGTCAAACACATCACATTCTCTTCTTGACTCAGATTTTAATTTTTGTTCCTGATTATAGGGATTTTAGCCCAACTGTAAATTACAGATGTAATCCTCTGATCCTTTGTGAGTTACTGATACCTTATTATGCAGAAGGTTAAACACAATTATAGGAAGAGTAAATGAGGCAGAGATCTTCCTTGCCTGTTGTTTCTTTCAAATCACCCCCAAAGTACAAAAATTACTAGAGACAAGGTGTTTCATCGCCATGTATTCCATTTCTTCAAAAGATGCTGACTTCAAAAGGATCAGAATTTCATTTCCTGAGGGTGTAAAGTGATTTTCTGCAGGTAAAATGTTACACTTTCCCGGTTTTATACTTTCAGACAGGCCCAATCTCATTAAAAGCTTGGCAAAAAATAGCAAATAAAAGAACTTGCATATATTATCTTTTATTTGGTCAAAATTATTTCTTTGTTGCCAGGAGAACTAACATATATAACAACACCTGTTGTACAATTATACTCAACCCAATCCACCCTCTTTCCACCTGCTTGTTTCAGCCACCTGCATTCCTAAACTTGCAAATGTTGGTATGCTTATCTCACCTCGGTAAGTGAATGACAATGGGAAAAATGGAGAAAGGAGAAGTAGCTGTTTGAGCACTGAGTACAAAAACAGCACAAGAACACAGTTGGAATAAAAATGGGCCACAAATATTGAAATTTTTTTTTTCTGAAGTCTAGAAATTGTCATCTGGAATGTTTCCAAAACACCCATAGGGTTCAAGTCTATATTTGAATGCAGTTTAATCTTTTATTTGGTCTCTAGAGGTATTATTTGCTCCAGTGATATGATCTGCCTTGAAATACCCAGTAGAGTATATTCTTTCCACTTCAATTGGTTTTCAGAGCATCAAAGTTGGTAAAGAGAGGGAGAAAAGGAAAAGTTCCGAGAAAAATGGATTTTAAAAAAATGGTAAAGATAAATTCATTACCTACAAAAGAACTAATTCTCATGTGGGGCATCATTCTCCTCTCCTTTTCAACTCAAATGGTATGTCAAGACTTCCCCACATGGGAAATATTCTAGAAGATCTAGTGCTTGGAAATATGCATCTAATGTAAAGATACCCAACTGTTCAAATTGATATAATAAGCCCCCCCATTCCAGATCCTTCAGAGGCTTTGGCTGTTTTACAGCTGTAGGTATCTCACAGAATAAATAATTTCAAGTGTAATGTTTCTCAGGCATATTCATAAATCTTGCACCAAATCTTCCTTATTATTTATATTTTCATCTGGGAATAACTGCAATTTTAAATCTGTGGGGATAAATCTGGGCATTTTCTTGGTTTGAAATGGCATGTAGAACCTTGAGAAAAGCTCTGGATCTGAAGTAGTTCTAAATAGAGAATACAAAACAACTTTTAGGCAAGTACCAGAGGGATGCCTCTGAGGTTGTAAACTACGAAAGAAGATCCTGTGCTGCATGGCTTTAAGAATTGATAAATTAAAATTACAGCCTAATAATAGTTCAGATGGGCATAATTTATTTTTATATGTATTATTTATAGCTTGCTACCAAATAAAAATAAGGAAGGCTTTTTTTCCTAAAGTTTTGAGAAAAATTTTATTCTATGTGTACAATAATTTTTCCATCATCACCTGCTGAGAAAATGGAGAGGACACATTTCAATTGTTAATATACTTATTTTACTTGTGGATGTCGAGGTCATGACATTTTTACAGCTTCTCCTAATATACTGAAACAGGCCTGTAAATACTCAGAAATTTTTCGAACAATGAGACAAGCATCTCTAAAGAGACTGAGGAGATTCAAGGACTATTTGTGAACCTCCATGTAAATCTGTTTGCATTGTACACCTTTACAGTCACAGATATCTTGTGGAAAATGGTGTCACACCAAGTATTTTCTGTCCTTGAGGCACAGTTATCTTTGCTGAAACTATCACAGCAAGATGGAATATTTATGGCTTTGTAACAACAAAGGAAGTACAATCACTTGTTCTTAACCTTGATTTTGATGTGGATCTGTGAATAAATGCCTAGAAAACCCACTTCTCACACTTACTTTTCAGTATTATTCTTCAAAAATGTTTAATTAGTCTTTGTGGTTTTTTGCTTGCTAATGACTGCCATACTTTCTATGAGTAGGACTTTTTGGTGTCTGGACTGGTAATATTTATTTTGGCCTGTGGCTAAGCAAATGTAGCACATGAAAAGCATAACCTCTTATCTTGAATGAGGCACATCTGAAGTACACTAGTGAAACAACAAAAAAAAAGAAAACATAACAGAAAGCATTTCTGAGAAAATTTAATATTCCTGTGATTTTTTAAACCCAGGAAAGTACACATGGAGATAGATTCTGCTATCTCAGAACAACAGATAATACTGACGTGATTAAGAACAGCTCTCTTGATTCTAGGCATTTGAAAGCTTCCCCTAATGATGTCTAATGATACCACAAGCAGAAAACAAGCAGAATAAGAACTCTCATACTCCCATTTTTAATTTTGAAATGTGTAAACATTTTTTGCTGAAAGAAACCCTTTCCTGAGGTTGCACTGGTCCCATTGCAAGAATGGGAGTGGAAATGCCGTCGCTGTCAGTTGCTGGAACTCAAGGCAGAGCCTGGATTTGGGGTGCTGAACAAGGGGGACCAGCTGGGCTTCAGGGTCCAAAGCAGCCCTTGCTGCACAGGGTCTCATCCTTGCGTCAGTACTTCTGGTTCTCTGCATGCAACTCTATTTGCATGGTCAGATCCAAGAGTTCTCCTCTCAGTCACCTGGCTGAGCTCTAGAATCACTTTACTGTCATCCCCAGAGTACTATACTAATAAGACTAAGAGCACACTTATGAAAACTCATTTTAGCTGTCAAAATTGACTTAGATTCTATTTTTCTGGTAATCTTGACATCTTCCTTATTTAAACGTAATAACATACAAAAATTATGTTTGCTCTATTAAATCATTAGGTTGTACTTATATATTTTTGACACAAAAATTAGATGTTTGAAAGTCAAACACTCCTGTATCAAGAAATGTGAGAATTAAGATTGTTTGGCTAAGCATGATTTAGCTCTCTTGAAAATTCATTTTTGTACACATCTTAATTATGCAGTCACAACTATATATTTTTCTTTCATCTCTGTACAATATAGCGTATTTCAGGGATGAAGTTTTGGCAGTTGAGTGAAGCTGCCATACTGGATCTTACTCCATATACTGCAGCAGTCAGAAAAAGTTTAATAATATATATAAATGTAAATCCTGTACTTCACTTCTGATCTGAAAACATGTAGAATAAGAATATGAAAGATTCGGTACAGAACTCTGGCACCTAAGAATTTCTAAGCACAGAAGTGATACTGTGTACATAGATCACTTGGTGTAGTCAAAATGTGGTTCTTCATTATTCATTCTACAGGTCTGAGCAACTGTTCTTAATAAAAAAAAAAAAGGAGTTTGTATTTGCATTCAAATCATGTTACTTCCTTTCCTATATTGCCCTGTACTGCAACAGGGAGAACATGAAAGAATAAGATTAAAAAATGCAATTATTTAAAATTGAAATTGTTAAATACAATACAAAGAACTGAATTTGCTGTAGTTATTAAAATGTAAACTAAAGGAAAATATGTAATTGTGTTGTTTTCTGCCAAAAGTTTTAAGGGAAATTAAAGGTTTCTGAACACTTTCTCTCCTACTCACAACAAATAACTGGAAATATAAGATAACTTAGACTTGCAAAATCACAGACTTATTCATGCTGGAAGAGCCCTCTCAAGGTCACTTAATCCGGTCTCCTGCTCAGAGCAGCAGCAACTTAAAAGTTCTATCATGTTGCCCAGAGTTTTAGCAAGTAAAGTTTTAGAAGTTTTCAAGGATGGAAGTTTCACAACTTCTCTATTTCTTAACCATTCTCATTGTGAAAAATTTTCTCCTGATACGCAGCTGAAATTTCCATTGTTGCAATTTGTGACATTGCCTAAGTGCCTCTGAGAAGAGTCATGCTCCATCTTTTCTAACATTCCCTTCAGGCTTTTAAGTGAAGTCGAATAATTCGGCTTTCTGTTTGTTCTTTCTGCGGTTGATTTTCTACTTCCAACCATAGATATTTTGTTGCACCTCACAAGAAAAAAACCTAATTATCTTGAAATAATCAGTAATAAATAATCGGTTCACTTTTCACACTTTTGCTTTACTATGGGAGAAAAATGAAGGGTCTTCACATATATGTAAAGCTATATAGTATCTTATGTAAAACATGGAAATATATAGGTTGTCCATGTCTTGAAAGAGTAGTAACACATTCAAAAAGAATCAGAGTCCTTTAGCTCAAAGACAATTCAACTTATGCTAATATTTAAGTTTCCTTATAGTGCACTTATCAAACTACTGAAAATCTTGTGTATAAACCCTGCAGTCCAGTAAAATGCTGCAAATATGTAACTCTTCCCTATTCCTGCTGAGGTATGCAAATCAGGAGAGTTAACTAAAACTTGGTGAAGGCTCCCAAGTAACTTCTAGGGAGCAGTAGGAAGACAAAATGTAAGAAATCACTGGGGTGCCAATGTGCACTCTGTTTTAAGGCAGTGTTTACACACTCATGGTCATGGTTCATAGTAAAGTAAAGCCAGAAGGGATTTCGGGATACAGCCATCAGTTCTCCTACCTCCAGCCAGGCCCTGACACTAACCTGCACTATGGGGGAGCAGCTGATGGAAATGATCTCAAGGAGGAAATGAGCAGTTTAGAAATCCATCTATGAGTGATGCTCATGCATTAGAAACTTTTCACTGAGAAATCCTCCTTTCTCTTGTTGATCTGAGATGTTAGACCAGGATTAGCAAGATACAGCTGATTTTAGTGGCTGTAGGGCAAAACATTCTTTCCCTTTTCCTTTTCTGTTGGGTGACAATGGTCATAGCAGCCCCTTTCAACAAATTAACACCAGCTCTGCATTGCTGGTGAAAATAAATGGAAAGCGTGGGAGCGAATATGGAGCCTATTTTTCCTCCAACTCTTCTTATTTGTCCTACCATCTTATTGTGCAAAATTTTAAGGACCAGCCAGAAACAGGCACCTTGTAATAAGTTGTATTTTTCCACTTGAATACCCCAACCTTGGCAAGTACACATCCACTTATGTGTCTGACTTTCATATACCACTGCTTGGATTGATACCTAGTTGCTCTAAAATCCAGTTTATATCCATATGCAAATTAACTGCAATAATGCAAATTACTTCAGGACATGATTTGCATAGCTTGTCACTCATGCTACTTAAAAAACATGCTGGCTGTGACTGCTGAAAACTTTACACAGCTAATATGCTCTGATTTTAAAGGGAGGTCTTGATACATAGGTGAAGCTGGGGAGAGAGCGAAACAAAAAAAATGGGTAATTCATCTTCAGCATAACACAGTTGTAACAAAGCAATGAACTTGGCAAAAAGATTGAACTTACACCAGTTATGCATTCATTCTTCATTACTTTGTGTCCATTAGTATGGTCGTTATACTGCTTTGATTCCACATTTACTAATTATTTTTTGTAAAGCAGTGGTCATTAGTAGTTAAATGTCAATGTCATACATACTCTAATAAAACAACCTGCAGGATGGTTAATTTTGAACATATTACCTTCCTTGGATGTTGTTTTAACAGATGTCCTGTTAAGATAACAGAGAAATTAAATTAGTTTTCAACTCAAAGCATCTGGTTAACTTTGTAGGTAAATGCCTTTGAGCAGTAAATCTGACTGGGGTTTTCAGATAAATAGCTATCAGAATGTTTTAAGTAAATGACTTTATTTTTTCACTTCTATTACTTAGGGCACATTTGACATGCTTGATCATATATCTAACAGATGAAAATTGAAAATAGTGCTGGCAACCAGCAGTGTTAGGTTATTCAGGGGGTAGTTTCATGGGTAGATACTATTAAGCGTGCTTATGGTTTCAGAAAATTTAGTTCTGCAGCAATTTTTAAACCTCAAGATCTTTACCAGCTGGAAGATAACTGATTATAAAATGTAATCTGTTTAATACTGTAGACATAGCATATGGTGCAATACATTTAGATAACAGTGGAATTTTTCATCTTCCTAATGGTGGAGTAAATTGTGATAGGAAATCATTCAAAGTATAGAAAAATATGAAATATGATTGTATCTATTTTGCTAATTGTAACAATTTTATCTTTTAAAATCCTGGGACATATTTTTATGTTGATTTATATGTGCTCACTTTTCCCACAATTTAATAGCTTTGCACAGAATACAGGAACACATGAAAATAAGTATAATGACTTGTTAGATGATAATTCCATATGATGATTTACTTATGTGTGTGTTTACATATATATTGAGTACCTCAGTTATACTGTTAAGATTAGTAAGCATGCATTTTAGCATGTACCTTAAAACTACATATATTATAGTTACATGGAGGCTTTCCTATATATCTAAAGCAGTGCCATGGATGTTTCTGCAAGTCTTTCAAATGTTACAGCCAAGACATTGCAGAAAAATATCCAAGTATATATTTATGGTATTACTTTTTAATATTTATTAATTATATTGCAGTACCATCTAGTGGCCCCATTTTGATATCAGGGTACCATTATACTATGAGCCCTAGACACACATAATATAACTGAACCTTATCCTAAATGGTACATACTCTTACTATGTGATTCTGTGAGAATGGGAGGTGGAAACAAAAAAATAGTATACTGCTGTGAGAATCCAAACCGGTGTTATATCTTTGGAATCCTTCGTGACGTCTGGATTTTCATAACTTTCTTGTCCTATTTCCCCATGTTTCTGCTCTCTGTGAGGATTGATAGTTGAGCGACACAAAGCCTTACTTTTACAGCATTTTATGGTCCACTTTGGTGAAGAAAACACTTCTGTATGCTGTAGTGCACCATTGCTAGCATTTCACTAGTTGTTTAAGGCCCTGGGAGGAAAACTGTGGATTTTGCTTAAAATGAAAGATCAGAAGCTAAATTTATTTCTATTCAGGCAGACGCTCAGAAGATCACAGCTACAGAATGCATGTTTGCTATGACAGCTCATCTGGGGGTTGCCTATGCCTCTCATACACAGTACTTTTAATATTCCTATATGAGTCGGCTATGGACAAGGGCTGAAGGGGATTCACCCTTGCAAAATAGTTGAAAGTTGGGGAGTCTTCCAGGGCAACCACTCATCCTTGGTGAAAGCATAAAAACATACAAAAACATGCTCTTCTTTTTAATTTTCACTGTCTCATGGTGTCAGCCTTGTGTTTCATTATTTGTTCTTTTGGGGTACAGATGCAATACTTTAATATAGTTCCCAACAATTTTTTTGTTCTAAATATGGATGCAATAGCTAGGATATACTTTCCCCACAACTACTCTTTCTTTAAATATAAGTATATAATTGATCTTCTAATTAGCAACTATCAGATAAACTCTGTCTTGTGAAACAGGGGTCTACCGAAAATTTCAAGTCAGCACTAAACCCATGCATTTTCTGAGGAGCTTTGTGTTATTTGGAATTTCTGAAGGAAGCCATTCTGATCCTTATGTCACTAAAAATTATGCCTATGTTAATACAGTAGGAAATAGAAATTCTGTATTGTCTTCAGCATCTTTTTACATATGGATAAGCATTTATTGAACCTGGGAAAGCAATGTGAGCTGTGAAGAACTCTCCTTTTTTTGATCCTGTTTAGTATAGAAGCCCCATACTCCCTTCTCACCACTGCAGTGGTAGCAAGGGGCTCACAGGCCATGCACTGAAAATGGCTATAGTGACTAATCAGCTCTTACAGCAGTTCATCATCTTATAGCACTATGTATTTGCAGTTGCCCTTCTGCTGGAGGCCCCCACTCCCATGGTCCTGTCACTTGAACACTCATCATCTATCTATGGGCTGAAAACACAGGTGTGTCTTGAGGCACTTTGAGCAACCACATAAAATTCGTTCTTACACAGATGCAACTCTGCACTGAAGCATGTGAGTAGCTCCTACAAAAGGCGCTCATAGAAAGCTAAGGAGACAGTGATGTGTTTAAAATGCCACAAATATTTCAAAGTGAATGTCTACCCTAGACACAGAGCCATGCTATGCTTTCTGCACTGCAAGAGAGTTTATACTCACTAGATAAATTTCCTTGAACATTTAAACAGGTATTTCAAGAAGCATGTGGGAATGTAACTATTCAAGATGAAACAGAAATTAATTCTTTCTCCTGTAAAACTGCTGCTTCAAAACTGTAGAATTATTTTAAATAGTAGTAACCTTTTTCATGTAATTTTCTTCCTTTCTCATTCCCATGAGAATATTCCCAAGAATATTTCCAAAACAGGTACTGAAAGGCAGTGATCTGTGGTATATGGATAAGTGAATTCACTAATGTCAGCTTCAATAACAGTTTAGAATCAGATGATAATCTTTTAATAATTGTCCATAATAAACAGAAAAATTATTCTCTCTCATTGACTTCAGTGCTGTCACACTGCTGTCTCACAGCTGGTTTTATTTTGTTGATTTCATGCTCAGAATGAAGCACTAGCTATGAAAAATATCTGATGTCCTTTTCTAATAACCCATTAAACTCAATGATTACCTTAGTGAATTAATCCCCAGGTAAGTTTACTTTACTGTTGTTTTCAAAACTTGCTCCTGCTACTTCAATGACAGTAATTTTAAGGGGCATCCTATCTGTTCAGGCGTGCTGTAGTATGGTGCCACATACAATTTGCCAGACTACCACAAATACCTGTTTGTTTAGAAATTGGATTCCCTGTTTTGAGGGTAGGGTTTGATTGATTAAGTAACCTTATGAATTGAACTAAAATGTGGTTTATTGTGGGTTTCATACTAAGAACCTGCTCTTCAGCAGGCCACAGTGTAACTCAGGCTATTTTTCTTCCACCCTACAACAGATGGGTAATTCAGCAATAATGAGGTGATCAGTAATGTGCTGTGTCTCTCACTGGTATCTTTAAACTGCCAATGAATCCTTTTATAGAAAAACTGCTGTTTGTAATGCAGAGGGAGAATAAGAAAGATCAGAGTGTTCAAAAATATCTGAAGAACCTCCTCTATGGATAATTTGAGATATACCTCACTACTCAAATGAAAAAATAAAAGGGGTTAGATTTGTCAAGCTTTTGATCATATCTTAAAAGTGAAGGTCTCTCCTTTCATAGGGCAGCCTCATAGAAGGGGTCCTTCTCTGACTTCCAATCAGATGCACAAAGCAATTCCTCTCTTTCTCTCTTTTCTTGTCAATTTTATACGTGTCACTCCTCTCTTTTCCTCTGTCTGCTTATTAAAGCTGAACACTTTTTAATCTTGGCTTTGCTCACCTCTGGCACATTCCTCTGATGCTTAGCACATAAAAAGGTACTCTATTTTGATTTGGTTAAACTGGACAGGGGTGTTTTTTGTTTGGGAGCACAAGGAAACACTGTATTTGAGTGCATGTTCATTTAGGTGTTTCTCTTTAACCACCATTTACAGAACACACACTAACTGTAGGTGCTCTTGACTGCCCATTGTAACCAAATGCACTTGATTCAATGTGTCCCACAAATGCTCTTAAAGCACAAGTAGAAGACATTTGTCCTGACGCTGCAATGATGGAGATCGATTTGCATTAGGTGGAGAAGTTAAGCTGTTGGAACACATTTACCCTAAAGTTTGAATTACAGACATCTTTTTTTCCTCATTGGAATGCCAATATGAAGTTTATGTCATACTGCATAACATCATAATAGAAATAGTAATGAAATGTTAAATATATTGCTGACATAATCTAAGTAATTTGCAATATAAAAACTACTTGCACAAGTATTCCCATAAAAAATATGTAAAAATTGATACTGAGGGCTATGCAAAGCTTATCTGTGATTAACATCTACCCAATTGTATATTATCCTAGGTGTTCAAATAGCCATGTACGAAACACTGTCAAAAGCAATACTGAAGGAGTTTCCTCCCTCCACTGCAAAAGCTTCTCCTTAAGCCTAGAGAACTAATAACTCACTTTTATTGAAAAACAGGCTTGAACATACATACATGCATAAATACATAAATACATACATACATTCATATAAGTTCAGTGTTTTCCATTTTCTTTAAAGTATTTCAATCACAGAACTGCATCCAAATCAGCACAAGGATATACAATGTAGCATAATTTGCACAGAATTGGAAATCTTTGAAGCTTCTAATTGTGCATTTCTCCTGGTTGACAAATGAAAGGGGAAGTTCCTCACTAAAACTTGAGGAGACACTGAGTAACGCAGTCGTCACCAATATGGTTATCATGCGTTCTGCTTTATTAGTTGTGAAATGGCTGGTTTTATACAGTTTTACATAGTTTACAATATAAAGCATTCCCTCATTGGCGTTCAGCACTCAG
>VZUI01028168.1:0-37046 GCA_013401135.1 Cettia cetti
TCTATCTATCTATCTATCTATCTATCTATCTATCTATCTATCTATCTATCTATCTATCTATCTATCTATCATTCTGTCATTCTGTCATTCTGTCATTCTGTCATTCTGTCATTCTGTCATCTGTCATCGATCTTTCTGTATATTTTTGAATTGTCCCAGTTCTCCAATGGTTTAAGCACCATTTACTATAAAGTACATATGTGCTTGGTTTTGATCTCCCTTTTAGGAAGTGTCAAGGCATAATGCTAGAAAACTTAGTGCTAAAACCCAAGCAATTCTTAAACACTCTAGATGGAAACATGAATAGTAGATAAATAGAAGGTATTCTTGGTAGAAGTGAGGTCCACTGTATGATCTCCAGTTAGGAAAAAAGGCAAATATGGAAGTGACTGGCAGCAAAGGCTTCTCCTGAAGGCTGGGCCAGCTTAAACTGACTTTCCACAGAACAGTTGAGGCTGACAGGCACTCTGCAAGTGTCCAGTCCCACACTCAGCACAAAGCAGGGTGAGCTGGTGATGTTTACGGTGTTTCTTCTTTCAGAATGAACAAGAAGTGCTGTTAAGCTATTACTGCAGCAGTGCTGTTGCATCTTAGGAAGAAATGAAGAAGTAGAAAAATTTAGAAGAATTAAGAAAAAATCAAAAGGTAGTCAAGCTTCTTGAATATATAGTAAAAGAAACACTTTAGGTTATACTTCAGTTCTGGTAAAAAGTTCAAGTAAGATTTTATAATTTAAATGAATAAGTCCTTTTTGTATCTCTTTCTCATACACCCTGATGCATGTTTAACATCTCCCAAAATATTTATAACCTGAGATCAGCATTGTACATTAGCTATTAGTTCACTGCAGCTTGTGAATCCCCCAAAGTGTTCTCTTTGTGGGTAGCCAAACACACATTTGCCGAGTGGCTCACAGCTCAGTTGCTGTTTTACTAGAGGTAGTGTACTACCCAGTGCTTTTTCATTGGTGCAGTATGAGTATGCCTTTCTGTCTCACAGTGGCCAGTGTTCCAGCCTTTCATATTTATGTACTTAAAATGTTAGGTTTATATTCAGTCCTCAGGCTGGATGATAATCCAGTGTAAGGATCAGAATAGTGTGTTATATATAATGCCTTTTTCCTCCATGTATGGACCACTAATGACACAGAAATAGTTGTTCTAAGTGAAAGAACATTTTGTGCTGCCCTCAAAGTCCATTTTGTCCTAATATTTCTTCTGTATTCTGCACAAAATCAGAATTTCCTTATTAAAGAAGAGTCTGTCATTCTTTGTGTTTTGTACTCTGCCATGTTTTGTCCCATTTAGTGCTGTTTGCTGTGCAAATAGCAGAAATTAGGAAGACTCGATGGCACTTGTAGTGTGGAAATGAGGAACCAGATTTAGGAAAATGAGATCTGCCTTTGAAATTCGGAAAAAAGGAAAAAAAAAATTACGGCAGGATTGAGAATCTTTCTAATTTGCTCTGTTTGATTTTTTGAAACTCCTTTAAAAAGAGGTCAGAGAGAGATCCTTTATATTGAACTAAAATGGGCAAGCTATCTAGTAAGTATTATTTAGCATATGTCAGTTTTGTTCATGGTGTCAAAGGGTAATGCACAATTCCTTCAATTGTCTGGCATGGCTGAATACCCTGGAGCACAAGGTGGAATAATGTAAACATATAAGAAGTATTTATGAAAGGTCCTCCACCTTTTTCTCAGAGATGACAAGATATGTGAACTGACTGGAAGAGTGTAGGTTTTATTTAGATATTAGGAAGAAATTTTTCACTTAGAGGGTGGTAAGGCACTGGAACAAGATGCCCAGAGAAGTTGTAGATGCTTCATCCCTGGAAGTGTTTAAGGCTGGGTTGGATGGGGTTGAGCAATGTGGGACAGTGCAAGGTTGCCCATGGCAAACAGGTAGAAAGCAGGTGATATTTAAGGCCCCTTCTGGCCCAAACTGTTCTATGATTCTATTGGTCATGAAATTTCACTTCTTCTTGGCACTTTGGCCAGCCAGTCCTGACTGTAGTACTCCTCCCTGTATCAGCCCCTTTGCCTCTTGCCTGGTCTGACCACTGATAACATGGTACTACAAAGCTGGCATTTTGTAGAACTCAGGCCGTTTCCCTCATAGCTATTTTGGATTTTAAAGGCATCATTTTCGTAAGCAAGATGGGGGCAGCCTATAGTTGTGGCATAATTTCTGTACTGCCACAACACTTCTGCAGAGCATATGTGGAAGCATCTGCAGCTGGAGGGAGTCCATTTGTAACCCTTGTGAGGAATGTGATCGTGGATTTGCCTCCGCATTTGACAGGGCCAAGCACAACATGGAGACATACCGTGTTTGGCCTTTAAAGTAGGAGAAATTTTAACTTTAATTCTGGTCAGTAGATGAGAGTAATTCAAACTGGGAGAAAAACACTCCTTAAAAAGCAGTGAATTGAGTTACCAGAACCCTTTATTTCACATGAGAGCTCTAAGGCATAGGAGCTGGTGGCCACAGCTGAAATACTGGTTACCAAAGGTCTTCAAAGAGCCCTTGTGCCCTTTTAGAAAGTTACATTTCTGTGACTTGTAGCAACAGGCAGCAACAGAAATGTACATTGTAATTGCATTACTTTTTGCACAAGAGTCTGAACAAGAACCTGCTGACATCCTTTGCTTTTTTTGGAGAGGGCATTTCAGTGTTCTGTCACACAGCCTCTGAAGATGCATTGTTATCTGTTCTTTTCTGGTGGCATGTGGGAATATGCACTATGAGCTGTCCATGTTTTCTGTCTTCAGCTGGTTCTGGTGCAGTTGTGCATTTATTGAATGTCTTGAAGGTCAAATTTGCTTGGAGGTCAAATTAAAACCTTTGAATTAAAAGGTCAAATCCCATCTTTGTGGCTACCACAAGCTAAATATTTCTGCCTATGGCCGTCTTTAAGCTCTCATCACTGTCAGTCATTTTGGAGAGTAGTAGAGATCCTTCCTTGTTAAATTCCTCTTTCTGTGCTTTTGAATGCTGGCTTGCCAGCTAGGCAGGTGTTGTAGCTGCTTCTCGTGGTGCCTGGAGCTTGTGCATTGCATCTGCTTGCTTTTGCAGTGGCCTTTCCCAGCATGCTCCAGGCAAACATTAATGCAGGCTATTCTGCTGCCATCACAAGAAGTCATGCAACCTGCCAGTGGCATAGTAAAGCCCGGGTGCCTTAAGAGTGCAGGTTGTGAGTCAGGTGGATGGCACAGGGCCTATTCCCACTCAGAGGCTGTGAGTATCAGTGATACAGCTATTAAGCACAAAGGTGTCACCTCTGGCACATGCAGTCTTTGTGATGTGGTGTGGCAAAGGTGTTCTGGTACGTGCTTGCTCTGTGCTAACACAGTCCCTCAGGCAGATGCTTTTGGCTCATGTCAGAGGCAGGGTAGTAGATGTTTCATTTGGTTGGACCAACATGGCTGTTCTTGTATTCTGTGATGCATGGAAGAAGGCTGACAAGGGAGGGAAACTTTCCTTTCTGTTTATTAAGCACCCTGTTGTTTTGATAAAGAAAAATATAACATAAGTACACATGGCTTTATTTTAGAAAAGTAGTAGTTTGGAATGTCTTGTGGTTGGCTTAGGTTGCAGTTCACCAGATAATCTATTATGAAGGCAGAGGAATCAGAGGAAATATTCTTCCTTTCTTTCCTTGGCAAAGCAGGCCATACCTGTGTCTTGGACAGGGCATAGGATACTCTACAGGTCCTGTGGCAAGTACAAGAACAACTGATAACAAACCAACAAAGAAGCTGAGGCACATTTATGCTTTCAGACTGTTGAGCCACAGTGACTTGAGGCCATGGAGAAACTTGAATAATTTACTTTTCCTTGTGATGTGTTTGGACAGTTCCTCAGGTCAGAGTCTCCATGTTCCTGCGGGGACTGGAAATGTCTGTCCAGTTGCACAGCTCAGGCCCAAATGTGTGAAATTTGAATAGTGAGAAGTTGATAATCCTGGGAGAAGAATGAGACTGTCTTCTTCTACCATCCTGCTGGTGTTGCATGTGGCAGCTCTGAACTGATGGTTTGTACCCTCCTGGTGCTAAAGTAAGAGGGATTCCCTGTGTTTGCAGTTTTTATGCAATTGGCTTTTACCCATCCATGTTCTCTGAAAAGTGTTCATGCTACAGTAGACATTCACTATTAATCACAGTCACCTATCATTTAAGTGATTAAGTTTTGTGGCCATGGTAATTTTCACAAACTTTAATTTGCTTCCAGCAATCAGGGCAATGCTTTTACTAAGTACAGCCTATGCTTCTCTGACTGCATGAAGTGTAAAGCTTGGCACTTGTTCTCACTGACCAGCACCGGTAGTAAAAGGATGTTCATGTGCACTGTTAGTACACCAGCTGGCCTTGGAGCAGTGATCCTTGCCATTGAGCTCCTAGACTCCATGCATACCAAATCAATTCCTGTCATTTATTACTTGCTTTTTAAGAACAAGGCATAGAGCTCCTGAGGGCTTTCTAGTGCCTCTTTCAGCTCTCCTAAGTTCCAAGATCACTTAAATTTTAATTAGGTGTTTCAGAATTGGCTAGTTAGGTACCCTATCTTCTTCCAGCTCGTTCTATTGCGGGTGACTACTGATGACCTTTCTCCTCTGTTCCAATTCTGAAAATGCACTTAGGATTGTGAACAATATTATGGAAATGCTTTAACTGAGATGTGTTCTTACAGTTCAACAACTTGGTCGTGAATTTGTTGACTTCAATGTGAGGGGGAAAATTAAAAAAACAAACCTCCAGCTACAGTGTCAGCTTCAGAATTCAGTATCTGTTGCCTAGTCAAAGAGATATCTTGTTTTTTTTAAACTGAAGTAGTATCCTTGCTCTGTGGGAGTATTTTTCAAGGGGAAGAGGAACAAGGCTGTATAGAATGCATCATTGGTATCTAAAGATGTTGATGTAGTTGTACCATCCTTCATAAGTTACAAGAAAAGGTCAGTGGGCCAGAACGTTTTTTACACTATGGCCCCTTTAACTGCTCTGCCAATAAATGAGTGTAGATGGAAATCAGACTCATTTAGGTTGATGGGGATCAGCATTACTTTGGGAAGAGAAGAGCTCTAGGCAGAGGTCCTGTGGTTGGCTGTGTCAGCTTCTTTGTGCGTCTGGGAAAGTAACATTGGAAACTAAATCCTCCCAGAGAACCAGTGGAACTTAATCTTGGCCTTTAGCTCCTCAATTAACCTTGGCACTGTAACACTGGATTCTGGATGAGTGGGACATCTTAGACTGATTCTTAAGTAGCTTCTTAAATAAGGAATGAATTATGAGTAGTTTGCGGTATTACTTCCAAACATGGCAGGACTTTAAAAAAAGTAAAAGAGAAGAACATCAGGTTTCTTCTCAACCTGCTCTGGACAAGATATGAGCCAGGACCAATTCTTCTCTGTCTTAGCTACAAAAAGGTTATGGAAGAGGGAGTTTAAAGATCTGAAATGTCAGAGGGTGCCCTTAGCTGCACTTCAGATGCACCTGACTCCATTGGCCAGTGTGTGCATAAAGCACAAAAGGTGCAACAAAAAATATTTTGCTGATGCCAGTAAGAGAACGGTGTGAACTAGTAGTCAACACAACACAGATTGTAGAGTGAACTGATGAATCCTTTTTACACAGACTGAAGGGTCCATGTATATTCATATTTGTGGTCACATATGCTTGTGCATTTTTATTTTGGTGTATAGCCAGTCATCTACAGGTAGATAAATATCTTCACAAATGTAACTCAAAATAGTTTGCTGCTTCATCTAGCAGAAATTCATGGTTTGAATTTGTCCAGTGTAGTCGTAGTTTAGTCTTAAAAACCAAATACATCAATTTTTTAAATACTACACAGCTTCACTGCTTATGATTCACATTTTTGGAATGTGATTGCTGTTCTGGCACATTTCTCTTATTTAATTTCACTAAAAGGGGTTGCTAATAATGCAGAAAAGGTCTAAAAGATGATAGATTTAGGATGGAAAAATATGGAAAATTAACTTCACATGATTTGGTGTGATTATTGCAAGCAGAGCAAACAGATTCAGTTTTCCTTTTCTGAAATATAATGTTTTCAAGTTCTTTGTGTAGACTTTCATCTGTCTTACACAGAAGCACATGTGGTTGGAGGTGCCATATATTATCATCATCTTGACTGCTACTTCATGAAGAAAATTACATTTTCTTCTTTCTAAGACAGACTGTAAGGAATTCAGTAATTGTTTTGTAAGCAGGTGTAGTGTGTGGCAGTTTTGATTCAACAAATAGTTCTGAACTATAAATCATGCAAAACTCATCACAGAAGCTGAATGATATGTTAAAATAACAGGAAATAACTGTCATGGGTCAAGACTATGCTGAGAAAGGTTTTGGGTACACACAAAGATGACTCTAGTCAGAAGACTAATAGTCCAAGAATAAGAGCAGGTGAACCTCCTGCAAATCATTCATTGAGGACAATGAGAAACACAGTTTATAGTTTCAGACACAGATGGGATTACTTTTATCCCAAAAAAAACCCCGCAAAAAGCCCAAGCTTGATGTTATAGAAGATGAGCTGAGAAATGATGAAGAGAGTGGGGGAGGAGTGAAAATAGAGACAAGGAAATACAGAAGAGGAGGACTTTATGTCCAAGGGAGAAGACTAGAAAAGGTATACAAGTAGAGAATTTCTTAAGTTGTGATGAGGAAAGAGGAAAAGGTTGCTGTGTATCTAAGAGAAAGCAACCCAAAGAAGGTAAAAAAATCACTCCCTTTTCCAATTTTGTACTGGAAGGGTTTGATTATATTCTGAATACAAAGAGAAGAGCCTGATGGGACTAAGATAGGAGCCCAGAGCTGTGTAGGAGTTGCTGGGATTGAAGATGCCATACTTGGTTGTGATGAGGAAGGTGGGACTCACTTCAGTTCTGCTGGAAGCATGACAAAAACAGTCATAGTGTGAATTCTTGTCTATCTGGGGAAAGTCCCAAACAGGCTTTGATATGGTCCCTGATGTTGTGGAGAGAAAAAAAAAATAATAATCCGTGAGAAAGTGAATGAAAAAAAGGAATAAATGCAAAAGAAAAAAAACCCAAGGGGAGAGGATTGAGACCTGTGGAGAGTATCATCTCTGACGACATGAGAGAGAGGCCAGATGATGCATTGCAGAACAATAATGTAAGAGCTTTTTCTAAGTGAGGATGGTATTGGAAATACATCTTTTACAAGTATTTTGCAAATGTTGCCAGACTTTATCCAGTCACCATGACTGGGCCCAGGAGCTGCTCTGAGCTCAGTAAATTCTGTGAATCCCTGGCATCTAATAAGTTGATTTGTTTGTCTTCTAGACATGCTTTTATCCTTAGTAAAAAACTAGCTTTTTTTCTTGTCTCTAGAGGCTGCTGACTTAAAATGAAGCTCTTGCAGTCAGTGGAACTGTATGATCATGAGGCTGACTTGTTAGTGTGGAATTTGATACCAGAACCTACCTGTGTTTCAAAATAACATCATGGGACCAGAGGAAGACATCTGTGCTTCTGTTGTGACTGATGTCCTGCTGCTTAGTAATTAACAGTGTAACAGTGTCCTGGTCACCTGTTTTTTATGGTGCCCCTCACTGAATCTGCATAGTCATGAATTCCAATGCACCTTTTTGAGAAAACCAAAAAAAAAAAAAAAAAAAAAAAAAAAAAAAAAAAAAAAAAAAAAAAAAAAAATTTAACCTTCAACTTGTGATGCATCAAGGCCAGATCAGTGTCACTAAAGATCAGACAGGCAGGGCCAAGAAATGTTCTTTTGCCACAGCCACTGAAGGATCAAAAAGGTAGGAAGTTTAGAAAGCACAGCTCTGTACAGTGGCATTCACCCACAAGATTGGATGTGAACATATCCAAGATACAGTAACAAATGCAATCAGCAGCCAGACTTTTCTCTATTTCAATGAATACAGTGAATTTCAGTGTGTACAATATGTACAATTAAAATAATGAATGCAAAAAAAAATGAGGTCTCTCCCACCGATCATGTGCAAATCATTGTGCACACAGAAGCAGCTGATCAGAACTGTGGATCAGCTGTGTAAAATTAGAAGGGTGGCTTGTTCTGGCATGGTGTTGGATGATGTAGGGTTCAACCACCAGTGAGAGAAATCTCTTTGCCCTAGCCTGTCTTACTGCTTTCTCAGCACCACAAACACCACTGATGGAAATAGAGCCACCTGTCAGTGCAGAATCAGCACTGTGATAGACTCCACAGATAATAGATTTTTAATGTGCATAGAAAGGGAAAATTTTGCCCTTGGCCTGTAAATGACTTTTTACATAGGATTGTATGCAGATCATTGTTTGCAAATCATTATAGGTCCTCTCTGACTTGTAGTTAGGTATCTGTAGTAGTTGGAGCCAAGATTGTGAACTTTTTTAATAGAGAGATGTTTCACTGCCTTTTTTTCCTCCTTGATTTTGTATAAAAAGAGCCATGGGGCTGAGCACAGCCATATAACCAAATTTGAAATGTAATGTGAATGAGATATTTAATAATGGTCTTTTGATTTGGAATATTCTTTTTCTGTTTTTATCAGAAAGAATTAATTTGTAGGTGTTATAGACCCTTTGATATGGCATTTAGGTATTGTCCAGTTCATGGCATGTCATCATTCATTGCTTTAATTTTATGGAACAGACAAAGCTAGAGCACAAATATAAACTGAATAATTTGACTCTTCATTGAATGATTCTTCTCTTTCTGTGTAGAATCATGTATTTCCTGTTGAAAAGCTCTTGCTGAATTTACTGTATAGTCATATAGGAGTTTGGTACTAAGACTGAAGGCGCATTTATTTCTGGCTTTGATATAGAATAGGTTTGTGCATTGTCCTTTGCATGTTGTACTCATCTTTTTCCCACCTACTTAATGAGTGTCTGTATCATTGCACAGCTCACTTGTTTCTTACCTATGCTCTTTTAATCTTTTTTTGACTTTTTTTTATTAGCATTAAAAAATGTGTATTTCTATGGTGTGAGCAGAAGTGTTGTATTTCCAAGTTCAGGGCTAAAGGGATAATCTCCTTCTGAATACAATTATTCCAGTATAGAATTTTTAATCCTTTATATACTTGGTGTAAGATAATGGTTGGCATATTATCTTATGACATTATTTCTGTAATTATTAAATAAAGAAGCTGCAGTGCTACTTGTAGTGGGTTTTTATATCCTATTAGTGTAGAAGGCAAGTGAATCTAATTCCAGTAGTAGCAATTTCTACCTTTGCCAATGTTACCATATGGTAAAGAAGGCATTTTTTATCTCTCAACAGTGAAAGTATTGGTAATGAAATAGGCAATTAAAGGGAAACTAATCACATGGATATTTTGAAACTAGCCAATTTCTCTCACATGTGAACTCGCTGTCTTGGACAGCACTGTGCGCTCATTTGTGCTGAGACAACCTGTACACTTCTGCTAATGCACTGCTGTGTGACAGTGGGGACAGCAGTCATCACATTTATTCCTTCTTGTAGTGGATGGTATACAGAAAAATAATTTCATATTTGCACCTTGCTGGTTTTTGTTGGGCTGCATCTCTTTAAGAGGAAATATTTACAGTCATCTGTGTCAATGATAATTTGGCTGTTGGATGTTTTTCTTCAAATTCACTTGGTTTGATCACATTTAAAAAGATCTTTGCTTAATAGTTTCCCATTTTTAACATGGTTGATTTGTTTAATGAAAATATTGGAAAAGTAGTTTTATAAACTAAGTTATGACTTCTGTGTAGAATAGGGAATGATTAATTATTAGGGAATGATTTACTTTAGGACTGCTAGATGAGCCAGGAACAAAGGAGGATGCTTTCTTTGTGCTATAGTAAATAGCACTGTAGCTGACCTACTGAAGAAAAGCTGTTGGAGACAATTTGTAGGAAAAGAGACTGTAGAAGAAAAACAGAGGACTATGTTGAGGAGGGAAAACTCAGTAAGAAGGAGGATGAGTGAAATTTAAGATAAATAACAAGAAAATAATCATACACTTTCCTATGTTTTGTCTAATTTTTGGCTTTTTGCTCCCCATTTGCTTATCTCTATCACTTTAGTGCTAATCAATACAAAACAGCAGATATTTGAATTTTTCCTGCGCACAAGTTATAACTTTTTATATAATTTTATTTTGCTTCATTCTGTAAAGACCTTTTCTTTAAAATCAACAACTTAAACATCTCCTTTTTTAGGGCCAAATTCCTCATAGAAAATATGCTCAAAGTCCTTTCAGTCCTAGGAATTACTGAAAGACAGGAAAGTCATATTCTACCTCTAGTGGTGGGTACTAACAAAAAACATAGTAGAAACACAGGCAATTAATAGCATCTTTTACTCATTTTCAGTAATTAACATGAGTAAACACACATACATACACACATTTATATGTATGTATTTAAAAGTATATGTTCTTAAGTGTTACATAGTCTGATATACACAAAATTTTGGGTTTTGTCTAGGGGTATTTCATGTTGTCTTGATTAAATTTACAGGGTTTTTTACTGTACAGATTGCAAATGGGAAGTTTTGAGGAATCCAAAGGAAAAATGCACATGGATATGTAAAAAACTGGAGCTTTTAGGACAGTGCTGTGGGAGCTCATTAATGATTCAGAATGGTTGGTTTCAGTTTCCCCTCCTTCCTTTTACAAGGCAAAATCCAATCAATAGTTTTCTTTCAAGGTCAGAACTGCTGCTTGGGGTCTGTCCTTCTCTCAACTGTTGTCCAGTCAGAGGAGTGCTTGGAAGATTTAATTACTATTTTATTTGAGGTTTTCATCAAAAACTTTAGCATAGTTGGACTCAGACAGAAAGTCACATTATTACTGGAGAGGGCTCTGCCCTGATCTAGCTACAAGGGTGCTGCTTTTGTCTCAGGCATGAAAGGGGCTTTCCCCTGCCATCCTATCCCCAGTAATACTGTAGTTGCATTATGGACAGGAAAGCTGTAAAGCAGTGTTATATATCAATTATTTAGTTTTGCAAGATTTGTAAAATAGAGTTGAGTTTGAGAAAAATTTCTGTTTTTACAAGGGAAAGGTTGTTTCCATTGTGTTGGCAATGATACTTTTTTAATGTGTTTTGGTAGTTTGTTTTCCAGAGCTGCAAGTGAATTGTATGTTTTTGAAAATATTAATATGGTTTTGTCTCCCTTTTTTCTAGATTTTTTGATACCTTTTTGCCCTTTATTTAGAAATAAATTCAGTGTAAGCTAAGTAAATATATTACATTCTCAATAACTAACCTCACTTCCTGAAGTTATATTGTAAATCCTAAGGGGAGTACCAGACCCAGTATTTTAATTGCAACAAAGGAAACAATGCTCCTTTAATGGCAGTGGAAATATTTGTCCCTGTAAAACATATTTCCTGTTTTGAGAAATATCATAAACAGTCAGAAACACAGAAAAATATTTTAATAACTTTTGTTTAGAATCCTGTTAGATTATTCACTCAGCCTAGCATTTTCTTTCTGAATAAGCTGCCAAAATAGAGGTTTGATGCTTTGTCAAGAAGCAAGCAAGGCTGCATATCCTTCCTTAAATTCTTTAGTTTTCACAAAGGCATCATACTGACTTACAGTGGCTACTTTTTGAAAATTAAATTCTGTGTCTTAAAAGTGATTTTTAAGCTCTGTTAATTTGAGTAGAATGAGCTGAATGTATTTGCAGGAACTGAAAAAGTTTGGTCTAGTATAACTTTTGTGTTGGCTGAAAAATAGTAAATAACAATCAGACCATCATTTCTTCCTTCTCATGCCTTTTAGGAAAATCTGGACAAGGTAAAGGTCTAAAGTGACAGAGTTCAGAGTTATCATAGTAATTCCAGGAGCAAGCTTCTGGAGGTCAGCTTTATTATAGAATATTATGAAATTATTCACACTTGTTGAACATGATGGATCCAAATTTGCTCTTGGTCATAATCCCTAATCAGTCAAAGAATGTCCACTCATTCTACTGACACAATATTTAATGTTGCCTAAATCAATTCTGTATATATTTTATTGATTTCATGGTGTTCATAAAATGCTAGTAATAGAAAATCTATTTCTATTGCTGGCTTTTTTAATGTTAATGTAATTTCCAAGGAAAAAGCTCTTCAGTGACGCATATGAAATATGTTGGAGGGATTTTGTATGTACATATATATATAAAAATGCAGTTACACAATTTTTCAAGTGGTATAATTTAAATAGATTATTTAAATTGAGCCTTGCCATTTGGCTGGGATTTGCTTTTATATATTTTTTATTTTTAGATATTTGTCCCTATTAGATTCATAACCTATGTCCAGGTCTGCTGGCTACAGATGTGCTGCCTTCTCATGTGAAGTTAATCTTTCTTCATGCTGCAAAGAATACTCAGCACTGAATTTGCAAATCTTCTGTCCATGTATGTGTGATGCCACAAGCTGAGGTACCTTGGAGTAGAACAGGAGATGTGGGTAGCTGTTGTTTAGCTGCATGAGTACCTCCTGCCTTCAGCAAGCCAGCACCAGAATCTCTGGCACGACAGATGGGAACTTGCAGAAATTTTAGGCAACACAAGTTGGTTATAGCTTACTTTCTGGGAGTGAGGAGCAGGGCCAGGTGCTGAACATGCTGTTTCGATGTTAGGTAGTAACAGGTTTGCCTCTATGTGATACCCAACAAAAGCAAAAGTCCTGGACAAAATTCAAAAGCACCCAGTAAAAGAATTGCTCCATGCAGTATGACCAAGCCTTGACTCTGACTTTTTTGCAGGCTATTAGTACACCAAGTTTGTCTTTGCAGGCTGAGAATATACACCAAGAAGAATTTGGCCAGTGACTGAAGAATATCTCCTTGCTGCTTGTCATAAAGCATGATACTGCAATTTTTAATAAATATTTTTAAGTGATGTCCATTTCTATAGCTCTAAAAGACATGTGCAAGTTACATCTGGTAGAATCCAGTCAAAAAAATACCAATAATGACAGTCTTTCTCATGATCTAGATGATTATGTATGAAAAATGTGAAGTGAGAACAATCTAAAAGTATCGCAATGGATGTTTTCTGCAGTGTAGAGTGAAAAATAAAGCATTTGAAATGCTTTGAAGAAATATAAATTTCAAAAAGAGTAGCATTGGCAATAGCAAACCAAACCCTTGACATTAATTGCATTAATGGTAATGCATTCCATTCCAGTTCATGGTGAAGTAAAAGGAGTTGGTCTGGTAGATCAAATATGGCTTTCATTGCAAGACTGCGACAATGAAGGTGAGATAATAAAGACTATTCAGACTAACCTGTAAAGAATGTTGTTATTAAATATACCGGATGAATTATTTATTCTTAGAACAGATGTCACTATAAAATACTACATATGTTTCAGTTATTTTTTCAGGATGTATGTATCCTGTTATGTATATTTGTGTATACATGAATACATACATTTTTGGTTGAAAAAATATACATGCAGTCATAATTGTAAATAATTAATGATGTATATTACATTCCCTTATGAATCTGGGCAATTAATTTCAGGGCTTTAAACAGAACTTGAAAGGGCTTTTTTCTATTGAAATATTTGAAAATTGGAATGGTCTAAATAACCATGTGCAAATGCAAGTTGTCCTGCTTTGCTCATTACAAATACATTGTGAAGCAACTGTTACGAATCCATTGGCGTAAGCAAACCTAGCTGTGTGTTCAGGGAGATGTTGAATATCTTATGTTTTGACTTAGGCTTGTGTGTGGTTTGGGTGGGGTTTTTTTTTAAGTTTTTAAACATTTTTTCAATTAACATCTTTTTTTTCCAGTCCAGGCAAGAGTAAAATCACAAAAGCTCTCAAGTACCTTTAATGTATTTTTCAGACAGAATGTCAAAATTTGCTTTGTGTTCCATCAATAGTAATTCATGGCAACACACCTAAATAATTACCATTAGCCAAATACCAGACTTTTGGGCCTTACACTAACAAATAGTGGTACAATTATTTTGAAAGGTATAAATTCAGTTGCAATAATAGCATGCATCTCACATACTGACTCACCTCTTCCAATTAACTTCACATAATCAGAAATAACTGTATGGTCTCTCTGGACAATAGTCACAATGTGTGGTTTTCATATACTTTATAATTTGGCTTGGTTCTGGGGCAATGCACAGGGGTCTTTGAGGTCACCAGTATGTCATTGAAGCCAGTGGGACTAGGGTGTATTCTCTGGCACATAGGGGAAGGTATGGGTTGTGTCCGCAGGTTTAAAACTCACTTCTCCCTCATTCCTCAGGTAGGATGGCCCCATACGTACTTGAAAAATATTTTTGACCCTTTGAAACATACTGGAACATTTTCTAGGAGAGTGCTGTTTGTCTTAGGCCAAAATAGTAACTTAATTTAATATAGATTAAATAATTGTGGATAAAAAGAGGAGATACACCCCTACATATTTTTATTTACTGGCAAATGTGTGCCCTGAACCTCTTTGTCTTTGAAGTCTTTACCTTAGCACATGGGCCTGGATGCAAGTAGTCTTTTATGCCAGAGAGTTTTTGGCTTGTTAACTATTGTTTGGTTCTTCTTTTGTGTCTGTTCCATATCTTCTTGTGTGTCTGAATTCGTATGATTAGTCAGATATGGAGGGGTCATCCAAGCTATAGTTTGCAGTAGCCTTGTTCCATGTAAGCCTTGAGTTTATTTTCTGGGGGAAGGCTGGGGAGATTGGGATGAGATGGGAACCCTATCTTATGAAAGGAAAGCAGATGTTAGCACCGTTGCTGTAGCAGAAGTGAAGAGAATCACCTTGACCAACACTTAAAACATCATGGCCAAAGCATTGCCAGGTTCCATGGGCTCCTTACCTGCAGCTGTTGCAGACTGGAACCTGTTTACTTTCTGGAGCTCAAAAGTAGGCATTCTGTTTGCCTGACTAAGGAAGAATCAGGTGTATTGGTATGGCTACTTATTGATTCAAAAGTCGATTTGACTGTGAAGACTGAGGACTCTACTTTTCTTAAATGGTGCCTTTAGGGGAATTGTCACCAAGGAAAGCATCAATCTCTCTTCTTTCAGATGAAATATTGTTTATTTCAAATGCATTTCAAGCATTTTGTTCACCTGAATGCATTTACAAGACCATTATTTGCGTAGAAAGAAGGAAATTCAGAAGTCTCACCTCAGCAATGCTACAGTAGTAACTGAGCAATAGAAATACTCCTTTCCTGGTTCTATCTCTACAAATTATATGACAGTAATATGTTGGAGAGTGGTTTCACTTGACCTGGTAACAGGACAGGAGTTTGTGTCACTTGCATAGAAAGAGAAAGATTATTTCTATTCCTGTTTAAACACCTTGGAAATTTCTGTTCCTAGTGTGTCGATGGTAGCAGACAAAGTATTCAGACAGAAATTCAAAATCATATAACATATATGGTGTCCTGCATGGCAGATGTGGATGAAAACCCATGCACTCCACTTGCAGGAATAGAGTTTCAAATAAAAGAATAGTCTTATTCATTGATTTGCTAATAGCCTGCTCTGGTAGCTCTGGCAATTACACATAGTATCTATTACAGATTCATGTCTCATTTATTTGATGTTAACTAAATTTATAATTACATAGTATCCCTTAGTAACATTGTTTACTTTTACTATAAAGTGCCTGGGTCTACAAGTGGGGCTTTTTGGCTGTAATATAGGTGGAATTAGCATATTAAATGTATGTGGTTTGTTGCATCAAAAGGCTGCTGTAAGATGTAGCACTCATAAATATGAAGAGTGGAAACTTCCCTTTTTCTCAAGACCACTTTCCCTCTCCTTGTCTTGGTGTATCCTGTGAGGAGTGCTCCTTTGAATGGAGATCCATTTTGTGTTCATGTAAAACTGAGAACAGAGTAAAGCAAACTAAGACTAGACTGGAGTAAGCATACATTGTTTTCACAATGACTCCAAGTAGCTGTGATTTGGAAGATTCAAATTGCTTCATTTAATACTGCTTTGTGCAGTAATTTTCCTTACAAATATTCTCCATCTACTGCATTGGGGAGGGATTTCAACATACTATAATATCTAGGGAGAAAGAAAAGTTCATGGAGCCTTGAAATAGGTTCAGGACCATATTCTTCAAACTGCCTACAAATGTATGCAAAATTTAGAGGTGACTTTTCAGGAATGTAAAACCAGGCCATGAGGTTCATAAGGAAACATCCTTTGCCTCATCCTTCACCTCCCTCAAAGACCATGTGTTACTGTGGAGGAGGACTGCTTTAGTTAAGGTTCAGTGGATGGCAACTCAAAAGTTGTCTGTTTCCCATTCTGTGACACTGGATTTGTGGTAAGAGATAACTAGTGGCATTTTTTCACTACTTTGTCTTTTTTCCTGGTGAAAGCCACTGGTCACCAAATGAATGTAACTCCATTCATCAACACTCTCTGAGCCAGGCTCTCCAGATGGTTTTTAACCTTGAGAACAGTGCACTCACTCTAGCCATAAGCAGTCAGTTTCTCCAGGAGAATGCTGTGGGGAATGCTTTTAAAGGCTTGACTGAAGTACAGGCAGGCAATATCCATAGCCCTTCCCTCACCCACTAAGTGCATTGCCTTGTCATAGACATAGACCAGTTTGTCAATCAGAACCAGCATCTCCTAAACACATGGTGGGTGGGCCTGATTATTCATGGGACCTACATCTTAAGTTTTCTATTAAGAGACTATTTGTGGGTTGAAATACTTGAGCCAAGATTGTATCAAAATGGGGCAGTGATCTCTTGTCCTGGACCTAAAAGTCTGCAGAAGATGGAGGATGAAAAGATGCAGAAATTATGTAGTTTGTCTTCAAGGAACATAACATTAACAGGACTAGCTGGAAATTGGCTTTTGTTTGTTTGCTGTCAGTCCATTAACTTCATTGTTGACCACACATGGATGAGTTTTTTTAAGGAAGATCTTTAATTGCCGTGTGGAAATACTTGATTAATACTGAGTGTAAAGGAAGGCAGTTAAAATTAATGAAGTAAAGAAAACCCATAGTTGTTTGATGAGAGGCACTGAGCGATTATGAAATGCATCTTTTAAGAAGTGTTCAGATTTCACAGACACAAGGTAAAATATCATAGCAAGGAAGCTGGAGAATTGCTCGATAACAGCTATGAGGATGGTAATTGAGCACAGGTGTTAATATTGTTATAAGAGAACAGTAAGCAAAATAATCCCATTATAACTGAAAATGTGTGATAGTTTCATAACTCCTATTGTACTCTAACAAGCAATGTTATTTCCCTAATTTGTATATAAAAGGTCTTTCCAGTTCTTATTAAAAGGTCATATATTGAAAATATGGAGTATTTGGAATGACTCAGGCTAACCAGATGATAGACTTGTCTTCAGAGTTTGGGTAGAGACAGAATGGTTTCAGAATTGATAGTGATTCTCTTTTTCAAAGGGACAAGACAGAATCATGCTGTGTCCTTCAAGTGCTCTTTTTTCTTGAGGCTGTAAACTGATGTTTGTCAAAATTGCAGCTGCGTACAGCATTTCTGTATTTTACACGCATACCAGTGAGTGCATTTAAACACAAATTCTAGGGATGTCATAAGGTAAAGGGCTTCCTTCCTAACAGCTTTTACTTTTCAAGTACTTGCAGGAAGCTTTGAAAAGCGTCCCTTGATTTATTGATTGATCTCTCAGGCATACAGTGTTTCATGCAAATGAAGTGTAAAATAACCCACAGATATCCATATTTTAAAATTTGTATGCAAATAGTAATTGCTACACTATTTCCTATGAACTGAGTTTCTACTAATGCACATTTTCTGTGGTTATGTTAATGCCGGGTTTTGTTTCAGTTTCTGAAGCATTGCTTATTCACACTGTCTCTTTTTTACTTTGACTGTCCCTGAATTAGAAGCTCTGCAAAATATATGTACTGGCTGTCTCCGAGCAATGATGGTTTGAGCTTCAGCTCTTAATGTCCTTGACTCTCACTAATCAATAGAAAGCAAAACAACTACAGCAGGAGCAGCAGTACTGTAAAAGGAAACTTCTGTTGGATATTGCACTGGAAATCATGAGGGTAATGACTCTCATTGAGAAAGAGACAATATTTTCTCCTTCAAGAGTGCAGAGCACAAATGTTTTGTTTTCTGCTGCCTGCTTGGAAAATGAGCATGTCTTCCAATGCCTAATACTGGGAAATAAAATCAAAACTCCAGATAAACAAAAGGAAAACAGATTAAGACTTTAAATTGTCCTTAGCAGTGTAGAGGACTGTTAACCCAAAATATTTCTGGTCTCTAAAATGTTGAGTAAAAAGGTCCAGTTTTACCATCTCTTAGTTCTAATTTTTTTACACTGGGAATAGCTTTATGAGGTTCATTACATGAACTTGCAGATTAATGAAACAAACAATTAAATAGTTTGAATACTGGCTGCAGTACTGACGTTGATGACTCCAATTTTATTATGTTTATTTGGAAATCTAATACAGGTGACAGTGTCCATAAAATTACAAGCTATGTTTTCTTATCTGTGGAGCATAAATTTAGACATTAGAGGAAGAGACAGTGATAGTGAAAAAGAAATCTTTATAAATGCTGAAGATTTTGAAGAAACTTTTTAGTTTTGGGTTATTGTAAATAGTCCTGAGTTTAATATGATTGTATGCTGCCTTCCTGTTTTAAGTAATTGGAGCATGAAAGAAGGTCAAAACTCTTTATCTTAATGTATAACTTCATAGGTCAGACTATTTAGTCTCTTCTAGTTTTCCCATTTACTAAGTAAATTCTGTTACAGGAAAATTGGATCAGAAAATAGAGACAAATGTTGAATTCAGATACAGAATTTTCTGTGAATCCCTGGCCTCTAATAAGTTGATTTGTTTGTCTTCTAGACATGCTTTATCCTTAGTAAAAAAGTAATATTTATGCTTGTCATTAGAGCTCTTAGTTATATGAATTAAAAATATAGTCTTAGTACTTCATGAGGTAAAAACAATTTTTAGATGAAAGCAAAAAATTGTAGTGAATGTAAATGTTTTTGTGCTCTGAAACAAAAGGCTGTATTGAGCCTGGTACATGTAAAATCTGCAAAATCCTAAGAAAATGTGTGTATTTCTTCAGAGGACTTTATTTTCTGCTGCTGTGTACGCATTGCTCTATAAGACAATACATTATTCTTCCTTATGTATCAAAAATTCTGCACAAGCTATCCAGGAACTTCTTCTTGCTTTCCAATAAGAATTAGGTGACATTTTTTTCCTGATTTTGTCACAGCATTAGCCACCACTGCTCTTTAAAGCAATGCATCAGATCCAAGAAGCAAATAAAACCAGGAATAAATTGTTTCATTTTCCTTCTTGAAACAAGAAACTGACAAAGTTGATAAGACTGCTTTTTTAGGTAATGCAGCTGCATCTTAACCTTTGCCTTCCTCCCTTTCAGTCATCAGTTTGAACTTTCTCCATATAAATCACAGTTCATTTAAAAGGAATAAATAGATACATACCATGTATGCTCAATTTGTTCCCCACTGGAAAAAGTAATATGTACATAGATTTTCGATTCAAAATGCTTTGTTTGTATCAAGACCACAATATTCTGAATATACCTTATGCAATATGAGATTAAACCTTATGCATTTGATGAAGAGAGAAGATGGAATGAGACTTAACATCATAGAAAGTTTTAGTTGTTCAGCACTTCTTTTGCTTGTACTTGAATGATTTGGTTTAGATACATGGCCTCAAAATTTATGCAACTCATATGTAGAGACATAATTGGCAAGTAGGATGGGAGTATATAAAACTTAGTTTTGTACTCAGTTAAGTCATCATTATGGGAAGCTTTTATTTATTCTGACAGACTGGGTCAGGTTGGTTATGACCAAGAAAATCTTGACTTCAGGCCTCCAGTTTATTACAACTCATTGAAATATAGTATTTCAGATCCTGTTGGAGCAAGAAGGATTGGAGGCAACCAAAATTTAGCATTTTGCTTTGTGAAAAAAGTTCAGAAGATGACCATTGTGTAACATTTTCCTTCCTGAATGACTTAGGTGCTGTAGGGAACATAACCAGAAGTGTGAGAAGAAGTGTGACTGAGATTATCGGGACAGGTAGAAATTAGTCCATGAATGTGTAACTATCCCAAGAACAGCGATTTTCCCAAATATGGCAATTAGACGTTATGATGCCATTGACTGCTCAGGGGTTTATTTTTTGTTGTGTGCTGGTTGAAGATTTTTAAAAAATTGGCTTCTTTACATGGATCATGTTAAAAGTCTCTTCCTTCAACATCAGTACAGTAGGTATAAAGGTAGGGAGTTTGCTGCTGTACTTTACCTTTCATGCTTTCATCTCTAATGAATCAAAAAGCTAGGAACTGTTGGTTGGTGACTTTTTATCCAGCTCCCAATCAGAGCTCAGAACTCTCAGAACAGTGCAGATCATCCAGGATCTGAGGTGCAGATCTGCAAAGCTCATGACATAGTCAACTGTGGTACTTCTAGAAAGGAGGATTAAAAAAAAGTCCTCTCTGGTGGCTCAACCAGATCCTTATTAATAATATAATTTGAGCTACTCTTTCTACTAAGCAGTTAGTCTTAAATTTGATGTTCCCAAAATAGTGTACTCCAGATTCCTTAGGATGTTTGTTTGAAGACTAATAATTATTACAGTGCTGATTTCAAAGCTTTTTGAATGAAGAGTTGCTATTGGAAATAAAGTTATCACCTGGTTACATTTTAAACTACTTATTATTTTCTTTACTGTCTTGGACAAATTTGCATTTCAGAGAGACAGATACATAATGTTCCTTTAAAGGATGAATGAAGTTCTGTCATTCTTTGTACAGGGAAGATGAATAGGTTTTTTCTGTCTTCCACTTTCATTTTGACATTTTTTTTTATTTTTATTCTTTAGTGTACTTTCCTCTGCAAGTCTGAGTGGCAGCTTATGTAACAGCAGTGTACTTTTAAAACTAATATTAAACTAAGAATCTAGTACCTCAGCAATTCAAGTCAAAATCAAGCTTTGCCTCAACCTGCTTAACTGACTCCTTTTGAACTCTGAAAAGCCAAATGAGAAGCTGGCAGTTAGGACACAAGAAATCATCTTCTAAATATCTACCACCCATAATATTTTGCCTTTGTTAGTTCAGTGTCTCCAAATAGTCAGAGATCCAGTGTACAAATGGAGTTCTGTTTTTTTAAAGCACTTCTGTTCAGTTTCTACATCTTTATATTTGTCCTTTTTCCATGCTCCATTGTCCCCCTCTGCCCCACTCCCCACAATTATTTTGTAGTCATATATCCTTTTCATTTCTATATACTGCACGTGGTTTAGTTCCATGTTAAGTTAATAGACTCTTGTCTTTTTTTCACCTTTTTCTTTCATATTTTTCCTTTCTTTCTTTTTTTGGGGGGTTCCTTTCTGTTAATAATTTTTTTTCTTTAAAAGATGTTTTCATTGTGATTAATTTTTCTACCTTCAATAGGGCTTGCAGGACTCCCTTGTGGACTTCTTGACTCCTGTAGACTGCTCTGTTATAGGTCTGAGGCTTCTCCCATAATGGTTGTTTTAGATGCCACTGTTGACTACCAGGGTTACTAAAATACACACAAATGCAGCTAAGAATATAGAATAATAGATTCACTTCAGTTGAAAAATATGTTTAGAATCCTCTCTGGTCATTAACCTAACACTAACCAAGCCCTCCACTAAACCATCTCCCTAAGCACTTCTGGTGGTTTACAGGAACACATCAGCTTGCCTTCCTTAAAATAGTTGTGCCACCTTCCCCCTACCCCAGCCCCCCCATCATGATTTAGCAAGTGGAGTTTTCAGGAGTTGTAAGCAGATCTGTTTTGTACCTGTGTTTTGCCTATTTACTGTACATAAATACTAGTTCATTAGTTGACAATTTCTCGAATTAAAATTCAGAGGTGACTTAAAATACTGCAAAATGTTTTCACTGTGACTGCAGCAGACCAGGTAAGGAATAATCTCTAAAAGTCAAAAAAACCTCTCCCTTGCAATGATATGCTCTGGTGTTAAAAGTGTGGTATAAATGTGTGTTTTTATGTAAATACACCTAAGTGTCCTTAATCTTAAGATGTCAAGAACATACGCAATCTCTCATATTTAAGAAAGCAAGATTCCAGGAGAGGTCTGAATGACTTAGGAAATTCAAGAGGAGTAGCAACTATTCAGTAGACTTAATTGTAGACTACTAAAAACCCCAGTGACGTTTCTCCTTTTCTAACCTATAACTTCTAAACATCCTTCAGATAATTGCTTACTACTCTGAAATGAGGCTCTCTTCAACTGATACTCTGTTTTTGTCAGTGAATTAGCAGATCCCTTTGGGGTTTTTCGACACCTTACACGAGACCTTAATAACTGTTTCAAAGAAAAGGTATTTTGCCATGCACTTTTGGAAATGTGGGATTGCACAAAGCTAGCAAGTTCAGCTTCTGTATGTGTGATTACCTACTTTCAGGGTAGAAACAAACAAGAAAATGCAATGAATTAGTCATTGCTACTAACAGTGAAATTCAACTTCTCTTGAAACTGATAGCATTTAATCCCATTCATTGAAAGCAAATCAAGATTTGGCTCTGAATTGTTTAGATTTCTGTGGAATATGGATAAGCTTTCAGTCTTCACAAACATTGAGAATAAAAAGCCCACAAAACCAGAAAAAAAATGCTACTGAAGTTTACATTTGCTGACTAATAATACAACACTCACATGTTTTTTTTTCAAATGTCATTAGAACAAGTAATGGTGGCTGTCAACAGTGATGTACATAATAACTCAACTGCATCAGATAACAACAGACTGGGTAAGGCAATGCTGTTCTAGGAAGTATTTGTACCATAAAGTCAGCTAGTTGAATTCCACACAGGACCCATGTAGCATTTTTTAAAAATTCTTAGCCTCATACGGTCAGCTAAGGTTTGGGGGATAGGTTTTTCCTGCATCTCAGAGCAGAACACATCCCGAGGACTGTTATTTATTTCAGTGTGCTGTGATACTTAGTTGTTGATTTTTAAGTTCCTCTTGATATTTAGATACAACAAATTTCAAGATAAGTGACTAATATTTTCTCCAGCTCCACTTTTTTCTGCCATTACAGAGGCAGTTAATGCCATTAGGGGCAGGCAAGAAAGGATGATGTGCACAGTGCTAAGGTGTGAAATGAAAGTTACAGAGGATCCTGGTGGTGTACTTAGAGTACGTCTGTGGCATAGTGGGGTACCCTTCATTTAGCTGGTGTACCAAACTAAAGACAGAGAACTTGGTTGTGCACATTGGGCTTGTTCACCATGAGCCTTGGCACAAGGCAGAGCATCTGGCTGAGGTTTTTCTAATCCATACATAGTATAGTCCCTGGTTGCAGAATTCTAGACTTACTCCATTACAGCTTAATCTGAGTATGTTGATGTGTTAAAGACAAATAGCATATGTTCTGCATTTTTATTTAACAAATAAAATCTTTAGCCACAAGATAGAGGTAATGTCATTTTTTTAATGTAATTTTATGTAATTTTATATTTTTTATGTAATTTATGTATGCTTTAAATTCTTTTTATGTCTATGTGTTTGATTGTCAAGTATTCATTTGTGTTTGGTCTTTTGTATTGATTTTTCTTTGACTTTTTTTTTTTAAGCATGATTTCTTACATTTTATTTTGTTTCTTTTAGGTTTTGTTTTATTTCATAAGATCCCACTGGATGGGTAAATGAAATAAAGAAAAGATGAGAAAGGGGCTGTTGAGCTTGTGGAATCTGTGTGCTGCACTGTAGGGAGTGGAGAGTGTTCTTGCCCAGTGAAGTGCCACCTCCCTTGGATTTCTCTTTTAAACATTGATTATGTTTGGAGAACCATAGAAGTACATTCAAATCAGTAGCTGTTTTTCCAAGAGCAGGGAAAAGCAAAGCCCTGAGGCAGCTAAAAAAACTCAAGAATGTCCAGAAATAAGCTACCACGCTCTTTCCTATTGCCTTGTCCTCACTGTGTCTTCCAAAATGACGTTGAAATGAAATTATATTGTTTCTTCTGTCAATTTTTTTCTGTTCAAACTTAACTGGAAAGATGTTGTTTTTATAAATAATATTTATCAAAGGTGAACTGCAAAGCTGCTTTTATTTTATTGAATTAATGCCTCTGCAAAATTTCTACAATGCTTAGTTTGAGTGTGTGTGCAAACTCACTGATTTCAATGGGAATGCTCACATCCTTAAAGTTAGGTTCTTGTACATTTGCAAGATACGGTCTTAACTCCTGGAGCAGTAAATTGCAGAGCTGGCCCTGCAAATCTTATTATGTATGTAGTTCCACTGACTTTACCAGGAAGATGGGGAGTCTATACAGACTATACCAGGAAGATGGGGAGTCTATACAGAAAGGTGGCAATACTGTTTGGTGTGTTTGGGTATTGAACCAGTGCCATCACTTAGACATTCAATTAGGTTGTGCTTATTCAAGATAGTCCCTAAGTTTGAATAAGCATACAAATCTGTAGTAGGCCAGAATGCTGATTCTGAGCCAAGAGCAAGAATAACAACAGTATGTGGCTGGTCCTTCAGATGTAGACTTAGAGGCTTGTTCAACTGTCCGTATTTAACTGTGAGGTATGCTTCAGAATGTTCTTCACAATACTGCAGAGAAGAGTCTACTGTAAGAAGTAATGCTAAATGAAGGCATGAGCATATTTCAAGAGCAGGGCTGCACTTAGATATAGTACTAGATATTAATATTTTTTTAAAAAAATTATGTATCAAATCCTGAGGGTTTACTTTGATCTTTTCAGTTTAGGGAATTGTTAGGTATTTTTTTTTTTTTAACTGAGAGCAACAAAGACTGAGGTAGATGGTTATGCTTCTGTGTATTCTGGTTAAATTTTTGAGATACAATTTGAATTTAATTCCTTACAATTCTGTTTAGTGAAAAAGAAGAGATGATATTATTTTGTCCTTAATGTATTTGCTTTTCATTGTTACCTGTTTTTAATTTCAGCCATTTTCACTCTTCCGTTGTAACACTACTGCCTTTTCTTTTACTGCCGTCTTTTAAGGCCATGCACCATCCCTGCCTTTCTACAGTACTGTCTTGACTCTTTCCTTCTGTATTTTCTTGATTTTTGCCTTCTAAGACTCTTAATCCATCAACTTTTTTCTTGTGTTTTCTTGAGGCTCTTGCATCCAAGTTCTTTGTTCCTGCTGTGCTTAAGTTTCAAAAATATCCTTATTAGTCAAGAAACATGTCCACATTTGCATTCTTCTAGGCCTATGCAGGGAAATACTTCTTTTTCCTTTCCACTAGTTAGGGAAGGGGAGATGCAGTTGCTAAAAATCTGTCTCAAAGATGTATTCTCCTCCCCACATTAAAGACAACAGAGCTGGAAGTCTACTGATGACCTAGGAATCGTGTTGTCTTTGTCACCCTGCACATACTGTGGTGATTTGGGGAGGGATGGCAGCAATTAAGGATATGCATCATGATTCTTGTTTGAAGTTAGATGTCATCAAGTGCTCTGCTGTTCCTGAGAAAGAGTACTAGGAATGCCTGCCTTTTTTTCCTCCCTAAGTCTGTGTGAACATGGTCTTATTTTCCAGAGATCTTAACTTTCTCTTCTGCTTACCAATTCACTTTTAGCTTCCTTTTAAATATTTTCTTCTCAGACTTCTTGCTTATCTGTGAATCTGTCCTCCTGTTGAAATAATATCTGATATCATAGAGTCAAGAAATATTATGACATCAGATATTATTTAGTAGACAATCATCTAGCAGCAATATTTGAACTAAAGTCAGTGGACTTACATCAAGTGCATGTTGGATCATGAGCAGTGCTTGACCCAGTAGCCCGAATTCCAGTTTGAAGTTTTTCTGGGACAAAGTCAGCATATTTCAGTTATGTGTTCACAATTTATTGCCAAATTAATGAGGTGAGAATCGGAACCATTTTATTTTGGCAGGGAAAAAGCAAACTTGCAAAGCTGGAATTTGGCAGTTGACTTTTGAAATATTTAATTTTAAAAGATAGTTCTTTCTGATTCATAATATTTATATGCATAAATATGCACAGTTATTGATTGGGGATTTTACATAGGTTTTTTTGTAATTTATTTTGTAGCACTTTGCAGTTCATCTTTATCGGCTAGGGGTAGGCTTTACCTTCAAATGTTTCAGAATGTACTGACACAGTATTTTGGATTTTATGTAATCATGGAGGTAACTTTAATAAAAACAACTGATCTATGCACCACTGAAATATATATATTTTTATATCTGTATTGTAGAATATCCTTCTTACATACTTTGTACTACATTATGTTAGACAGTACATTATAACTTGATGCAGGTATTCACAGAACATAATGGATTACAGCATGTGATTTGTTACTAATAATGTCTTAGCACAGATGTTTAATGCTTGATGGAAAAATACTACATGTTCCTAAAACAGTTTCTCTTTGGTATGTGGATAGAGCCTCTTAAAGCTAAGGGAGCTAAACTTTTAACATGGAAATTATGGTACTCACTAGCTTCTGTCTTTCAGCTTGATTGTAAGTTACATTGCTTGTAACTGTAGAGATTCTGATCTGCCCAAACGATGTTGGTTTACAAAGGGCTCATTTTATTACAAATTCTTGACCTCCTTAAAATAAAGTGAGACTGAAACTAAAAATCATACAGGAACCATTAACATGGTAAAAGTTGATGAACATCCAGGATTTGACATTATAAAGCTTTTATATTGTTTCACTGAGCAATAAAAAAGGCTATGAAATGTCTAAAGGCAGAGTTGCTATTTTTTTTTTTTGCTGTGCCAGACATAAAACTAAAATAAAAGCATATTTCTAAGCTTCTGCTAGAAGGAGTTTATTTGTACGAGAGTTTATTTTAGACATTTAATACGCTCAGAGACAAGTTGAGATAAGCTGTTGAGCATTTTGATGGGCAAAATAGTTGGGGGCCTGGAGAGGAAACACTGCTGGGGGTGTTTTGGTGTGAGGCAAGTCATGTCATCCAGTCTGTTAAATTTCTGTTGAATGTGGTGGAAGTTTGACCAGTCGCCAGGTCTATGCTGCAAAGAAGTGCATTGTTCCTAGGCAGAAGTGAGAGCTGTGCTTGCTGCAGCTGCCTGTCATGAAAAGTGAGGTGAGAGCAGTTGCAAAATGTCTGTACCTCAAGAAAGCCATCTAGGAACCATCTCTTTTGTAATGGGAGTCCTGGAAGCTCTTAGCCAGGGCAGACTGAGACTACTATGAGACATTTTCATGGCAATATGTGTCTTGAGTATCCTAACCTGTGAAAGGCAGTCTTCATCCTTTCCACTGCCTTTGTCTACCAGCTGGATCTCTCCCAGGCAGCAGTGAAGAAAAACATGCATTTCAGTGGGAGCAAGATCAAGATCCTTGGAAACAGCAGACAGTGCCAAGAAAACCTGTGGACAGCTAGTTGAAAACAATTTTGCTTCAAATAGTTCTTGTGGGGATTGTTTTTTCTTTTTTGACTTTAGGCAGAAGCACTAAAAATCAAATTTTTCCTAAGAAAGCAAATTCTAAGCCTGTTTTTCAAAAACTATAGAACATGGAATTTTGCCATATGAAAATGACCAGTACACTTCCAAGTGGGTCTTTAAACAGCAGCCTTCATACAAAGTTTGTCAATTGCTTTACCCAGCTGTCTGTGTTAAGTTCACAATTAATTATCACCCTGAAGACCATCAATTCATTTGTATCTACTTTAATGGTTAAAAACTTGCAAATTATTTGTAGAGTTGGAAGTTATTATCCAACAGATTAAAAAAATCATCTTTTCTGAGCTCTTTTTAATTTATCCATTTTTTCCAATTAGCAATTAAAATTCATTATTAATAGTAATATTTTATTATTTGAAATAATTCAAAAGTTGTTAGTGGACTTAGCAGCTAAGTATTTTGTTTGTGTTTATTTCAAAAGAAAACCCCAAGAGCTTATGTAAAGGTTTTTAATATTTTCTTCTTCTTCATCGTTCTCTCTGGTTCTTATCTTCCAATTTTTGGTGGTCCTATTTTCTGTTCTTCAGAGAGCTCAATGTCCTACTTTGTGAGTTGCTGTAAGCTCTCTTCTTCTTAGGGCACAAATATGCAGGCTCTTGGAATATCCTTTGAAGGACTTTGCCATTGTAATGTGATGGTGTAAAGTATTTCAGATAATAATGTAGATCCATGTTGTGTGAGATTTTCATCATCTGATCTCCAGAGCAAAAGCTTGTGGGTGGTTGGAATCATTGAGTATAAATGCACAGAGAATGCTGGTGCTGTGTATTTCACATGTCACAGCCCATTTCATTGTCTCGCTTCCATAGGAATATGTTTCCCCAAACTTTTGAAGCTGGCTTCCATTTGCTCTGTTTTCTTTTGTTTATACAAATTAAATCTGTTTGGAAGATAGGAAATGATGCACTGATTGGAAATAAATATAGCTGTTCAGTTCCACAAACATGTAGGTGACTGAACTTGCAGAACATGGTATTGTTTTTTAATCAGCCTCGAGATTAACTGGTTGACTTAATTTCATAAAAAAAAAAAAAAGCAATAGATTGGAAGAGCCCACATTGGAATGTGTATTTTTTTGGTATGGACATGCTATGTCCTTCTAATTTTAATAGCAACCTTCCATGACTAGCTATATTTTTGCAGCTGCAAGGATTGTATTGGATAAGCATGTGTCCTGGCCTGGAGCAGACTTGTAGGCAGCAGAAAGCCAAACTGCTTTCATTTTGAAGAGGGCCATTCCCCCATAGTCTCTAGAGATAGCAAGTCACAGCAGGGTTACTAAGCAGATTACTTCTTAATATAGGAGGAAACTTGTCTCCTTGAATATGTATTTTCACTGTTACTTTGTCTTGGCTTCCTTATGATAGCTTTGGTTTTCCTCTGGTGTAAGCAGAGTAGGGCTCCCTTGTCAGGCATGTCCTCCAAACAGAAAAGAAATCCTGATTTTTTCCTGGGAGGGTTAAATTTATTTTAACCCAGCTATTTCATTGGCATTACTGACTTCATTATTGTCCAAGCAGAGTTGGGCTGCCACACCACTACACAAACCCAAGATAAGAGTTTTTAACAAATACACTTCAAATATCTTTCACTACCATATATGGTTCTCTGTTCCTGAGTCTTTTTAATATTTCAGGCACAGTTTGAAAACATGAAGAGTCATTCAGTTGATATCAAAATAAACTTCAAAATTATTTTCTAAAATATGTTTTTCACACATGGAGAAAGTAATATTCTAAATTATAGTACAAAATTGCTTTCTACCATACCATCACATTATGGAAGCAAAGTAGGGGGACAAGAGGCAATGAGCACCAACGGATGCACAGAAAGTTCCACCTGAACACAAGGAATAACTTCTTTGCTGTGTGGGTGACCAAGTACTGGCACAGATTGTCCAGAGAGGTTTTGGAGTCTCCCTCCCTGGAGATAAAGAACCATCTGGACCCAGTACTGTGCCATGTGCTCTAGGATGACCGTGCTCAAGCAGGAAGGTTGGACCAGAGGACCAACTGTGATCCCTTTCAACCTTACCCATTCTGTGATTCCGTGGTTTAAACATTACTCCCTGTGATCCATCAGCAAGCTGTGAGTCTTTTCTCCCCCTATTCCATCTTAATTTTTCATGTTGAAACTGTTCCATGTTTCTTCTAAGTAACAGACAACCACTGTTTTTATTCCCAAATGCTACTATAACAGTTTGGACAATCTATAAAAAACATATTAGATGAACTTATTTTTAACAGACCAATAAAGTTCTGTAATTTCATATCATTGTGTCTTTTGCTACCTGTAAATTGATCACTTCTTGCCTTTCATTAGTAATAGTGCAGTGCATTAAAAATATGTCAGTCTTTCATTTCCTCATCTGTTACTTGTTGTTATAAAAATGCTATTTTTGTCTCTGTGTTCTGATAAAAAGTGAAATTCAACTCCTTAATTATATTTTTATAGCATTATTAATGGTTATTCTATTTATAAAGCACCCCCCACTGTTTTATTTCTATTTATTTTAATTTAAATGTGTGTATCTTTAATATGTACATTCAATCAAACGTGTGTGTATTCAGGTCCACAATAACTACATGTTCAGCTGTTGCCTATAAGACACAAAGTTTTCCATGTCGGGCAATACTTCATCTACTCAGAACTTAACACGAGAAAAAGAGTTGTTTGGTTAAATACTCAAGTATGATGTGGTGATTTTCCAAACTATTTTGAGGAAACATCAGTGCTGTGATTTGAAGGGTATATTTTCCTTTGGGATTTCTGTTTGTTGTCCCAAACTATCTGGATTTCTTGACAGATTTAATGAAACAGAATAGAAAAGAATGTTGAAATGGTTGTATCACAGGTTATGTCCAAGTTTTTTATCTTTTTGCTTTTCACTAGGGCATGTCATATTTTCCCATAAAGTGATTGCTGTAATGGACTACAGGAGGTCACATCTTGATTTTCTTGCTTCTGAAATATTTTGTCATGTTTTTTTCCTCTGGGATCTCAACAGATCTCTGAGTATTGTACCAAGTCTGCTTTGTATACCCATAGACAATTTTGAAATTTTTCACCTATTTGAACAATTGTGGTGTTACACGTATGCTTTTTTTATCATCATCCATGTAAAATATTATTTTGAAACTTATTTGATGTATCCTCAGTGTCAAGAAGAAACAGCCTCAATATAAAGGTCAGTTTTTTTTCTAGGAGGAGCTTTCAATAAGAAAACTATTCAAGGTAAATTCTGATGTTGATTAAGCTGGTAGATACAATTATTTTGCAGAAATTATTCAAACAATATAAAGTGTTAGATTCACTAAAATGTCAAGTAGAAGAATACGCTGAGATTGTGGTGTGTTTGATATTTTTTTATGTAGTAACAAGCTTGCAATTGAAAGACTGTAATAGAAGGTTTTCAGACTCAGTAGACCAAGAAGTTATTACTTAGGGAGAAGAACCAAAAATGAAGCTGAGTAAAGGCAAAAGTAAAAATAGCCATTTACACTTCCTGGGAAATTAGGAAGTCAATACTCTTAGAAGTAAACAAGTCTTAATATTCTTGATAATCCAGATTAGTGTAAAACTGCAAACAAGTATTTATTTTTAATGAACGTGAATTGTAGCTTAAAAGTATTGTTATAGAAGTCTTGATTTTATTCTTTTAAATGAGAAAAAAAGATAAAGCATATGTTGGGTTTGTATCTTGAGATTTTGTAATTTCCAGCTACTTTGATCATTAAAGTACTTTAAGAAGAAAAAGTTAATTTCATAGGTTAGTTTACAATTCTGTTACTATCTTAAAACTAAAACAAATTCAAAGATCACTTATCAGCTTGAGTAATTGATGTTTCTTCCTGTATTATTTTAGTAATCAGGCTCTAAAACAAAAGTACAGAACACATAATAAGCAGTTTTTATATATTGCGGTTTCATGAGAAGATTGCAAAGAGTCACAAATATTGTTTGATGATCTATATATATAATGTCCTTTAATTACACTGAAAGAACTTTTGGAAATGTGTTCTTACCTATTAAAAGCAGTTTTCTAAAGTGTGAGTAAAGAAATAGAAAGGTGTATTTGAAAGGCAAATGAAAAATTATTTTAAGTTCTTGCTCTGGTAATTAAAATATTTATTTTGAGGACTACTTTTTTGTTTTATTTATGCTTTTCTGCTGTAGTTTTCAAATTCATACTTGATTAACGTTATGCCATTTTCTGGTGCCATTATTGTGTCTTCAGTTGTTGTAGCAAACTTCAGATCTATTTCCTTAATAGATTGTGGCTGTAATCAGTAAAATCCCAAATAGTGTCTCATGGTAAGTTAGAATATGAATGTGACAGTGCCTTTTATACCTGCATTTACTCTTGACACTTAGAAGTACTGTGCTATTTACATGTTCAGAAGGAGGAAAGTATTTTAACTGGCTGTTCTAGCCACAGCACCTTCCCAAGATGGCCGATGTGCAGAACAAAAATATACAAGTGTGTGTTGGGAACCACACGTCGATGATAGTGTGGCCTAGGGGAGGGTGGGATCCACCACCACAACCACCGATTGCAGTTCCTAAATAACTCCTTATAGCTCATGTTGGATACCAGAAGTCAGAGAGCAGAAGGTGATGAAGCTGCAAATGGGCAGTTGGCTGTGAAGTTTCTTGATGACTGGCTTGCTCCACTGAAGAGTCACCATGTTTTCCCCTTGAAGGGTTTTAGCAAAATTTCAACGTCTACAGCATTGAAGTATATGATGCCTCAGAAATGGATGCATCATCCTTGCCTCAGGGAACAAGATCCAAGAAATCAGTTAGTTTAATATAAACCTTTGTCTGAGGGCTGGGCAAGGTTTTTTTCATTTTTTCTCAACCTGTGCTGAGTATTTATGATGTATTTACTCCAGGAGACATACCAGCATAGATCCCGCTGCCTAAATCATAATCTCCCTTTCTTTTTCTAAAGGTGCATAATATGCAATCAATTTTAATGTTTCCTTATGAGAGCTAGCATGATGCTGAGGTCAGACCTTATAAATTAGCTCACACTTTTCATCCCCAGATGTCTTAGAGAAAAAGTCAATAGGGCTAGCCATATCAGAGATTTCTGGTACATTTTGTTCTATGTAATCATTGTGTAGTCATAAAAAGTTGCTTCATTTATGTTAGATGTCTTAAAAATCCTGGGAAAAATCTGAAGACAGTATGTACCTGTAGAGATTAACTATCAGAATTAGAACAAAATGTGAAATCTTGATGTCTATGCTTTTTAGAAGAAAACATTTATGTAATCCTCCCACTTTCATTCAGATTCAAAACAGTGTTTTGCTGTAAATACGAGACAGAAGTCAAAATTATGAAAATATCAGTGTTGGCTTCCTCCTGGTAAGGCCTGCTCATTGACTTTTCCCATTAATGTCAGGGGATTAGATAATCTAGGAAGTCAGTTTCTCTCTTAGTTTTATGTCCTATGAGCCAAAACTATTTTTTTTGTTAAACTGAGATGTTGCCTGTATGCTGTAATGTAACTGCCTGGCTTGGTGAAGTCTGTGATCTGGGTACCAAGTAGCACACTGATAGATACCTCAGTCTCTTGTTAGCATTTTTGAAGGCTTCTGCACACAACTGTGTTATTACTAGGTGTTTAAGTGTATAATTTTTAAATACATTAAATGTTATTAAAGTATAACCCAAGTCAACAACTCTGCATTTGTTTACTTCTGAGAGTATGAATCAAAGCCAGGTAAGTTGACTGTGATTTGCCTGAGCATTTCCTTTCTCAAGACATTTGAGGTAAAGTTTTTGAAGCAGAACATGCTAAGACCAGCTGTCTACTATCTGTGTGGTATAACAAGACCTTTTCCGATATGTTGGCATTGTTTTTCCCTTGGGAGTTGGCATAGTCTATTTCCAGGTAAAGAATCACACTTTATCAGACTTGTATCAATGCCTCAAGGAAAGTGTGAAGAGCCACATTCCTTTTCAAGAGGAAGGCAAAGATTTATCATTATGCTTTTTCTTTCTAATGAAGATGCCAATTTTCCATTGCTTGCTGCAGCTTCACATTTTGATGGAATCCAAATGTACATATAGCCCTGTTGTTGTTGAACTGAACTACCCTGGTACCCAGGTGAAGTTGTCACCTGTCATTAGGAGATGGTGTTATGGCCTCTGGAATCAGTTCTTCCTAACTGCAAGGCTCTAACATTTTTTGCTCCAGGGTTCTGGTCTGAACATGGTGAGAACAGCTGTAACCACTAGTGATAGGTAGATGGCCCACATGATAGTAATTTGATCAGTGATTGCCAAGGGACAGCTACTCATGCCAGGAAAGGGCAACCTTTGGCAGAAGAAAAGGAGAGGTTGAAAACTGGTAATAGAAGACTAAAATGCCCTGTGATCAACCAAATCGCAGAGTTTGATTGTCTCTAAGTGGGGAGTGAAAATTTTGAAACCCCTTTTTTCCCATGTGTACACATGCAGGTTTCACTTCAGGTGCCATTAATCAGGTTACTATGAGATTTGTTTAATACAGAGTATAAATGTAAGTTTAACTCTGCATTCATGAGGTTTTCCACCTACATGTTACAGGACATAAAGGGTCTGTGCCAATGCTTGTCTGGATACTGGAGCCCTGGCTCTGACCCTGGAGAGACCACAGCAATGTATTCCACTGTAAAACAGATCAGGGGTATTTATTGCTCTGACATTTTTGTCATCACTGCAATTATGGATGGGAGAAGTAGTGCATGTGTGCGTGGTCCTACTTGACATCGCATTTTGCTCTTACTCAAGTTATGTTATCTGTTTCAGGATTCTAGAGTACCAGATTAAATTGTCTGTTAGTAATATGTAACTGCTTTCTTTAGCATACGTGAAAGGTTTTGTCATTGCTGTTTACGCATCACAATTGCAAGTGCAGAGCTTACGCAGCCTGATTCCCCCATGTCTTTCCTTGCATGTCATTTCTGTTTATACCATGTAGCTTTAAAATATTGACAGATCTGTCTGTCCAGCAGTGAATGTATGCAAGGTACACAAAATCAGTAGGGATGGAGAAAAGTATGAGTCAGATCCTTTAACCAATTCACATCAACTAAAAGACTAACTTAAACTGTCATTTTTAAGTACTACTACTTCCTACTGTTTGGGAATGGTAAATTTTAAGGTTTGAAATTCATTGTCTGTTAACATTTGAAGGAGTAAACATCCATTTCAGGTCCTGCCAAACATTTAATGTAAAAATGAAATACCAGCCGATTGAAGCAACACAATTTTAATTCCAAAACCGTAAGGTGTGTGTGCTGTTGAATCCATAATAACCAGATTTGACATAAGATCTGTATTTGTCTATAGTTTCTCTTTTTTTTCTACAAAATAATCTTTTAGGAGATTATGTAGGTGTAAAATAGTGCTATATATTGCAGTTTTAGTCACATGTTACTACCACAGTAGATAAAGTAGCTATTTTTTTACTACTGCTACTGAATTAATTTATGTGTGTTACATACTTGCCTCAGAATCCAGATCAGTGAGTTTAATTCAACAGGGCTGTGTCATATTAAATATAGGACTCCAGTGTCTCTATGCTGGTAAATGAATCTCTATTGATCTCTATTTTGCAAGGGATGGTGATCTCTAGACACGCATTTTTTATTAAGAATTTTAAGAAATATCCTTAAGTGTGAGTATTAGATTTTTTTTTCAGCAATAATTGCTTGACAATCTGAAACTAAATTGATGCCATTGCTAGTGAAAGGGTCAGAAACTTCTTGTAATCATACTCTAAAAAATGAGAATTCATTACAAATTAATCTATAGTAACATTTTTTTTTTCCACATAAAAATTTAAATGGGTGAGTAGCTCAGGACTTACTTTTTCCTTCGTTTGTGCAGACTGTTTAGATAACTTAGCTGTTTAAGGTTGTCATACCTTTGTTCCTTGGGTGCAGCTGCCACATCATGAAAACATGGAGAAATTGATTGGTGAACTAAGAAAATTGTAACTCTTTTAACAGACCAGATTCTAATGCCTCTGGAAACTGCTGCCAAACAAAACTGTTCCAAATGCTCAGTTGACAAACAACATACTTTTTTTAAAAAAGGGTTTCTGTATCCATTTAAATTAATGTGACCCAGTGGACACCAGTAAAACCTGAGAACCCCAAGAAAGTGCAGCATCCCCTGCCTGCAGAGCCAGGAACCCACCTAGAGGACAGTGGTCCACCTGGCTCCGGCAGGAGCTCAGTGAAGCTGTTTTGTGTTGACTGCTTCTTGCCATCTAAAAGTGGCACATGCCCAGGTATGCTCCAGGTGCTGGAATGGCATGGGTACTGTGAATGGCTTCAGTATCTTTTTGTAATGATGAGCTTCCTGCGCTCCATCCAGCTAATACTGTTTGCTAGGGATACAGGCTTGCTGCTTTGCTATTTACTGCCTCTTACTGGGCCTTACAGAGGAGAAAGGAAGGGATATACTGCAGGAGGGATTCATCTCTGGCTTCCAGCCCATCATTAAGCACCCTCCAGCAACATGGCATGTCTGCCTTTCGTTTTTCCCTTCCCTGCAAGCACACATGACGGCATGACTGAAAGGTGAAAGACCAATATCTTGCTAATTTTAATAGTCCCAGAAGCATCATAATGAAAATCTAGTTCTGTAGCTTTTATATGTCTGGTAGCATGCAGCAAATCACACTGTCTTTAATCCTTTCCCTGGCAAAACTCCCACTGACTTCAGTGAGAGTTTTGTCTGAGCATGACCAGAGTTGGAATTTCAGATTTTGGTCCCACATTAATTTTTCAGCAAGAAACAGAAATGGATATTACAGATTTTCAGTTAAACACTAGGAAGAAATAAAACTGACATTCCCTATAATGTAGTAGTACAAATATGGGCAATTACCTTTTTGGCATTGTCTCGTGGGTATAATACAGATGAATTACTTTAACCCATTCCTAACATAATTCATGTGCAGCCATATATTATAGATGCTACCTTTCAGTGACATAAGTAAGTGCCACAACTAAGTGCCACAGCAGAAGAAGACTGCATTTGCCAAAAAGGTTGTAATGATTCTTAATAAAAAGACAACAGTCCTAATTCCACTGTCATTCATAGGGGTCTTAAGCCATTGTCAATATAATAACCTACTCCTGATTGATATTAAGGGGAAGGCAATTAAACTCTTGGTATTGCTATTCCATTTTATCTGTCCAAAGGATTTCATGCTTTGTATATGGTTTGACTTACCCTATCTCTGATTTCTTTACATTTGTGATAAACTAGCTAGTTGGAGTTTAGTACACTATATTGGATTTAAAAAGGAAAGAAAAAGGAAAAAGCTCATCTGGCAAAGAGAAGTAAGGTGTAGAAAAATCTTTGTGGGAAAATGAATTCTTTCTAAAGACTGAAAATCAAGAACTTGGATTTTACTGCAATTATGGTATAAATGTGGTGATAGAAATATAGATAGATAGATAGATAGATAGATAGATAGATAGATAGATAGATAGATAGATAGATAGATAGATAGATAGATAGAT
>VZUI01028177.1:0-33235 GCA_013401135.1 Cettia cetti
ATTCAAATATTCATTTTGGTTTCAAGACCCCCCCTTAAATATACAGTTTATTTATGGGACTCCATGCAGTCTGGGGGTGTTGTAAATCTGTCTTCCAAAGATTCAGACTCTACAAGGCTCAATTGTTCTTTTATCTTCAGGAATTCCAGACGTCCCTTCTGCCTTCTATCTAGTTGAGGAGTTACAAAAAAAAAAAGAACAACCCCCATCTCTACTTTGTTACAATCTAAGAATATTCATTTATCACATTTTTCAAATTCTATTAATAAAAGAACATACAATGCAACCTTCACATATTATACATAAAGCAATCATCTTACTACATGTGAAAAGCCAGCTCCAAAACATGCATTTATAACAATCTGTCATTAAATAGGTATATTTCATTTATATGCATGGTGATAGTAGATCATGATAGATAAAGATATATAAGATATATTCTCTCTGTATATCTAAATGATGGCCAGAAAATTTGTATATTCACACCACCATAGGGATACATACTTCTGCATCACAGTGCAACACTTGGGGGAGTGCTGTGTGGAATTCCAGCCCTTCTTGATGTGTGCTGCACGACTCTGGTGGGATTCTGGCCCTGGCATCTGCTTTAAGGCTCCAGCTCTCAGGCTTCATGGGTGAAGAACTGTTGAATAAAGCCAAAACTTGGGTCAGTTGGGGTTGGGAGGCTGCCTGCATCAGCCAAAATAAGAAACACAGAAGCAACTGTTCTAAGATATGTTTAGAGCAAAGGATTTGGAAACTGAAAACACCATCTGTCATCCTGAATCAACCTTATGGTTATTGTGTGAGAGGCAAGGGCTTAGCAATATTTGCATGTGCTGTTCCACCATAAACAAAACATATACAGCAGCTAATATTGACTAAAGAAGAAGGTGATGAGTGTACTTAAAAACATGTAGTGGACAGAAGCCAGAGGATGAAACACCAACTATGAAACAAAGTAATTTTAAATTAAGATGACATAAATGTCACGTTAATGAAAGAGGGAACACGTTTCTGTAACTTTGAAGCTGTAACTACAAAAAGGAAAAGAGAGGGAAGGGAAATTACTGCAACAGCTCAGAAAGTGCAAGTGAAACTGTGCAATCTGATAATGTGCTTGGGTTAGACTGACCTGAAGAGGTGCAGGACAAAGCAGTTTTTATGGAGAAGCTGCTGGGAAGGCTGGGAAATGCTCTTTGCTTTAATGGGCTTCCCTCCTCAAGTCAGAGGTAAGTTCAACGACTTTTCCCTTACTTACACACTCTTGGAGCTGGAGAATCATGGAATCATATCCCAGTTTGGAAGGGAGCTAGAAGGATCAATGGTTGGACCAAATGATCCTAAAGATCCTTTCCAACCTGAAGAAGTTTGTAGTTCTATGATCCTAGGAAATAACACAGTCTTGAGTCCAAAAAAATGCATGTATGCTTCTTACATTAGGTGGGATTTCTAATGAGTATAAGGAAAAACCCCCAAAAACGGGAATATTCTCCCTCTCAGCTGCAGGCAATTTCCTATTTCAGAACTAACTGTATTTTCATTCATCAGTAGCACTCCTGTCCTTTCCCAGCTGCTTTAAAGGCTCTTTCCCTAGCAGTCAGCAGCATGTTTAATGAGCTGGACCTATGTATTCCCCACTCAAAATATTTTAGGCCAGTTCATCTACCTATAGATGAAGCTTCACTTCGATTTCCAACTAGATGCTAAAACGGGGTGGCAGTGGAGATGCAGAGCTGTGACTAATATTAAAAATAAGATATATATAAATAAATAAAATATATGTAAATTAAAAAAATATATAATAATCCCAAACAGGCTTGTTGTCAAAAAAGTGCTTGACAGGGTTTCCTGATCTTCACCATGATGAAGATCCCTCCTCTTTCCCTCCTCCTCTGCACCCACTGCCCCTTCTGTTGGGGAAATGACTTCAAAAAATTCTTTGCCCTTAGTTGAACATTAACTTCCAGAATCAGCTTCCCTGATTAACCTTCTGACTATGCTGGGTGATTATCCCTGGCCCCTGCTAATGGAGAGGGCTGGCAGGATTTGCTTTTATCCACTTGGGGATTTTGTGTGCCCTGTTCTGTGCCTCAGGGAGGAGGGCAATGTTTGTCTCAGCCTACATGAGGTAAAGAGGCGTGGTAGTGCTTCAGTAAAACTTCAGAAGGCTTCAAGCATCAGCACCTCGTTATCTCAAAGCCTCTCACACCTTTTCTCTGCTGCAATCCCACGGGCTGCTCCACACAGCTCTGGCTCTTCCTCTCCTTCTTCTCTCTTCCTTCTGCAGTTCCAGCTGGCCCCTTCCTGTCCCTGGCATGGACTCCTAACCCTGCCTGTCCCTCCCTCCTCACAGCACGGCCAGCAGACCCCCACCAGCTCACTCACTCTTTATCACACCCAGGGCTGTGAGGACAATTATCTCACTCTTGGATAATCAACACAGCTGCAATGTATCAGGGGCAAGATTGCCTCCAGCACCATCTCTGTCTGTCTTCCCACAAAGATCTCTCTTTTTTTAAATATATATATCTTTGGTTTAGTACAAGCAATGCTGACACAAGGTGAGTACAAAATGCTTGGGGACCACAGTGGGGGGTCTGTAACTCCACCTGACTTCCACCAGTGAAAGCTGGGGGTGACACAGGCCATGGAATATCCCTGGAGATGCAGGCAGGCTCTGGGAAGGCACTGCCCCTGGCATACAGGAACGGGAACTAAATATAGCACTGGAAACAGCAGGCAGGAATATATTTTCTGCAACACTAACCAAGGATGTAACATTAAACCGATAATCAGTTTCCACCAATTTCCATTCCGCAGCTGTTATTTTTCTGGAAACCCCCACTTTTGTGGAAAGAACTGTTGGAATCATATGTCTATGAGTGATCTGCAATGGTTGAACCACTGTGTAAGAAATAAGCCAGCTTCTAGCTGCTGATAAATCAATTACATTCATTTTTATTCAGAAGCAGCATAGAACACACTTTTTTTACATACCCTAAGACTTCAGTATGTGCTGCTAAAGCTGTTTCACAGCCAAAAGAGTACCTGCCACGCCTGTCACTAAATGCCACTGCTCAAAGGCTTTCAAAGCTGGGCTGGGTACTTGGATTGTGCCCCAGAGCTGTGCCAGGAGCACCTGACCTGCCACCCTCATCCCAGGAATTATCTGCCTGAGCCAATGTAGAGCACAGCATCTGAACAAGGGCTGGTGGAGTGTTGCTCTGCATGCTCACAGTGAAAGCAAATTGTCCTGCTCAAGCAGCAGTCACATGCTGGGGAGCTGTGCTCAGTGTGGCACACCAACTCCTGGATGGGACTGGCACTCCCACCCAGAAACGATGCAGGGGCTGAGCAGGGCAGTTTAGCAGAGCAGAATCTGCTTTAGACTGACCAGAGCCACGCTGCTTTCTGCTGTCAGGGAGCCCAAGACCCTCTGAAGGAGTTTGGCTTTCTTTTAATGTGCAAGAGCTGCAGTTTGTGTTAATCGAGGAGAAACTGCAGCATTTCATTGCAGAAGCGTCTGAGGACAGGGAGAGCAGTCACACTCAGAGCTTTGGTGCCTGTTGACAAGCACTATTTCAGGGGAAAAGGCACAGCCCCCCATTTTGAATCACAATGTTTGAATTAATATGAATTAATAATTAAAGCAATTAAAACATGAACACCTTGCAGTGAACAAGACACCAGCTGTGTTTTGGTTGGCATAGGAGGGGGTTGGTCCAGGGGATCCCCAGGGGTCCCTTCAAACCCCTTCCAACCATTCTATGGCTCTGCAGGCAAGGTAATTTAGGTATTTAGAGCCAAAGTCAGGAAGAATTTGGCTACTGTGGCACATAGTTAAAGCCTCCCAAGTTAAGCTGCTGGCCCAAGCACCCAAAGATGAGGAGAGGTTCCCTGGCTGAAGCTGGGCAGTGAAGGAAGCAATATGTGACCTGAGAAGGGCTGTGGAGGGAGCCTGGTGATTAGGGCTGCTCTCTTGGTCTGAGACAGTCCCAGACATTCATAATTTTAATGGTTAAAGTCAGTAACAGATACACTTGGCAAGCACCTCACACACAAAGGGGTGCCAGAGTTCACTGGGAGTTCCTCAGTATGTGGCTCAGAGTATTTCTCTGTTCAAGGTTACAGCAAAAGCTGTGTAACAGCTTCACAGGATCATCACAAAATCATAGAATTGTTTGGAAGTGACCTTAAAGATCACCTCATCCTGAGCCCCCTACCACTGCAGGGACACCTTCCCCTAGACCAGGCTGCTCAGGGCCCCATCCAGCCTGGCCTTGAGCTTTCAGGGATGGGGCACCCACAGCTTCTCTGGGAAACCTGTGCCAGTGTGTCACCACCCTCACAGCAAAGAATTTCTTCCCAATATCTAATCTAAACCCACCTTCTTTACTTTAAAGCCATTTAGGTATTGGAGTACCATTATAAAAAGGACTTCAGTCTTTAGAGACAAAAAAAAAAAAAAAATCAAGAACAACTCTTCTTTTGAGACCATGGAAGGCACATTATTTACTGCAATTAGAGCAGTTCTATATGAGATCATTCCTGGAGTTACATGCCTCATGGTGGGTGTGACTTATCCTACTACCCCCTTCCTCAAGATGGGAACTTATTTTCCAGGCCCTGTTCAAATGCTGTGTTAACCTCTATCGTGGGGTAAGTCACCTACCACTCCCTGTTCAAGGTCTGCAGGCAAGGCAAACACTTGACATTCACCTAAAAGTGAAACAAAGTACACATGGGAATCCTGTGTACTTCAGGAGAGGACAGAACCTGACTGGAAGCTGTAGTTCCTTGGTCTAGAGGATGAAGAGGTCCCCTAGAGAAAATACAATAAAACACCCTGGTCTAGATCTGTAATAAAACAGGAACTGAATTTAGAGTATTCAAGTTACTTCACAGGAGGAGCTACTGCAGCTCCAGTTCCTGCCACAATCTACAGTTACACTTCTGTGCTGGAACTAATTGTGCTGACACATGTGCACCCCACAGAAGCCACATTTTGACAGAGGTACCTGAATGGCATTAGTAAGATTTCATATAAAAAACTTTACTTGCCCCAGTTCCTACCGAGAAGAAAAGGAAAACACTCTGAAGCTCAAGGATGAAGTGCATCCTTCATTATTATCCAAATAATCCATGCAGTAAGAGGGAGAAATCGAGACAGCAGTTGAAGAAAAAGGAATTTAATATTTAAAAGTCTAAGGCTGGCACTGCTACAAAAACACATGATGAATTCCAGTGAAATAAGACATGATTTAAGTACAAAAGCCGGAGGCAATGAGGTATTTTCACTGTACAAAATCTGAAAGTTCAAAATCCCCTGCAGATCTTTCCCTCTGAGCTGTGGTCTCTGCTCATGTTGGCCATTCACTAGTTTGCTCTGTGGGTTTGTGTTTTTCAAAAGGCCAAGGAAAAGTGCATAACCATCTTTAAAGAATAAGAACTTCTTGCATCTCTCTTGCCACGCTTGAACAAGATGTTGGGCCACTTTTTTCAAGTCATTCTGATATAAGGTGGGGGTTTGTATGTGTCTTCTTCTGCATCTCCATCCTGGGCTGGAAACCCATCTGTGAAGTTAAAAATTCTCCCCTCAGGGCCTATGTGAGAAAAGAAAGAGAAAACCATTAAACACAACATAGATGTTTGCACAAAATCCTGAGTTACTTTTGGTTATCAGGGTTTTGGCCTGGGCTGTAAATCTTGTTCAGAAAGTTCCTTCCTCATCCCTGGTGAACATCCAGATGTGTGGAGGCAAAGGAGTCACTCACTTTGTACAGCACAGACCATTTCCACAGCCTGATTTTGGTCCTCACTAGGTTGCAGCCATTCCTGTGAAAAAAACCAGCACCATCAAATACCTCAGCTGAAAATTTGCTCAAGAAGATACACCTGAACTTATTTCAAAACTCTGTGCAGTCCACTCCTCCTAACATATTTTAGTTTGAAAGTTTAAAGCAGCCTCACGTTACCCACTGGGTGTCTTTAGTCAGGAACAGCTGCCTTGTGGCCTGCACCCTTTAATTCCTCCCCAGACCAAATGGCTGGATGTACATGTTCAATAACACATCATCAGAATTGCTCTAGTAGAGAAGTAGTTGGTATTTATTTATTTCCTGAGCTCACCTAGCAGAGATGCCCTGTGCCCCACCACTTGAGGCAGAGCCCTTATGCATGAGGAGTAAATTATGTGTGTCAGCACCCCTGCACTTCACACACAGCACAGGAGGTGGTTTTATTACTGAATTTGAAGTTTTCCAGTGTGTAAGTACCAGTAAGTCTTTGTAATGCTGCACCAGAAGCAACTGTTGGCTTAAAGATGAGAGGAACAGTTTTTGAGGACAGCAGGAATTTATGAGAAAAGGGGCCAGAATAGCTTTGGCACAGATGGTTTGGAAAATAACGATAACTTATATTAGATCTTACATGTGAGATCTGTAAATAAGAGGGAGCTAGTAAAAGGAAAACGTAAAAGAAATATAAACCCCTTCTAATATCCCACTGAAATTCTTAGAATTAGCCCTGCATGACTGAGGTAGGAGCTGAGACCAGGTTTATAGGAGGAAAACACACCTTGTCCCCAATTTCTTCCCCTCCCACCCCCACTCAGCAGAGATAAACTTGTTCCCTGGGCTCCTCACTCACCATCCCAGTGACACTGTCATAGCAGGAGCAGCCAGGAAGGCTCTGGCAGCCCAGGTACACCATGGCCAGTACAGAGCAGGAGCTGCAGATGGATGCAGCCAGCATGGCTATGTTAGCACCCCTGACAACCTCACTGAGGATGAACCTCTGCAAACAGAAAAGGAGACCAGTAAAGCCAGGCTCAAGAAGTGACACTATTCAAAAAGTGACACTCTCCACAAAAAAATCCTCTAATGACTCTAATCCTCTAAAATCCTCTAAGAATGCTGTGGTGGCGTGATAGGAGATTGATTTGTGCTATTTAAGGTTTTTCTGTGTTCTGAAAGTACAAACCTCAAACGGAGCAAGCAGTGAAATAAGGCTGCTGATTAAATGTGAGATGCTGTGTGATGCATTGGGTTTGGAGATGGCTTTGGCAATGAGCAAAAACCCAAGGAAGGGCTGCTCCCCTTCACACTGAATACGAGAAACATCTGCTGCACCTTAGAGCAGCCTGACTCTCTGATTTGTCCTGCAATAAACTCCTGCTCAGCTCCATCCCTCTGGAATGCCTTCCCCCTCACTGCAAGCTGTTGCTGGTATTCAAAAGGGCTTTCCTGTGCAGGACACACTGCAATAACAGCAGGTTTAACCAGCTGACCTGTAGCTGCTGTAGCTGTGCCACCTGAGGGGCTGGCTGGAAAGATTTGAGCCTTGCAGCCCTGTCTGAAGCCAGGCCAGGGATGCTCTCAGCACCCTTCCCTGAGCAGTATTTTCTCAAGGCTCAGCCCACACCACCCCTTTGCACTAAGAAGCAAAAGCAGCCATGCTGACCTAGTGCCACCCCTGCCAGAAGTCTGGCTCTGTTTGTGAGGCACATCTGGCCCTGTTTGCAGATGAGGGGTGTCATGTTCCCCAGTAACAATCATGGCATCAATACTCACAGTATGGATAACATGGACTGGGGCAGAACTCAGCTCCTCCTCTTCACCATAGTTCAGTGTGAAGGAGCTATAAACAATCACAACCAGGATGGCAACACAAGAGATTATGGAAGCAACTACCAGTACATTCACCTAGACAGACAGAGAATTTCAGTGAGAAGAAGAAGGAATTGAAGCTGTCCTTTGGCAAATAGAAGCATTACAGCCTTTGACCTACCATAACACTACGATGTCCCCAGTGGCAACAGTCACTTAGAAGCCAAGCACAGAGAAGCAGAGGTTTTCATAATATTGAGTCTCTGAGACACAGCTGAGTCCTGAATATTAATCAGAGGTGCTACCTAAAGACTTTGTCTTAGAGATCTCTTATTTACATACAATATCTTCCCTTGGAGTTTATATGGCTGGACAAAGCTGCCTAGGAAATGCAAACCCTTTAACTCATTTCACATTTTAGTGTCCACAGTGCTTTACAGCATGAAGGACCACCAAAAGAAAAGCATTGAAAGGACGTGTTTTCACAGATTTTTGCTTTTTATTAGGCCCAGTGCCTGTCTGCTGCAGCAGAAAGCAAGGTAACACAGGTAACACAGCATCCTCTTCTTGCTGATGAACACAGCAGCTTTGGTGAAGATAACTCAAAGAAATATGCTCTCAATTCTGCAGGAGGACCAGCCAGCTCATTCTCTCCTCAAACTGCTTTTGATTGCCCCAACATTTTGCCCCTGCCCCACCCACACAAACACCCATCTGCCCCTCCAGCTTACGAGAACTGGATTCTTCCTCTGCGAGGAGAACAAAGCCAGGACTCCTGGGACTCCCATCACCTGTGGAGCACAAGAGGAGTTGGCAGCTTGGGAGACTGCTACCAGATTTGCAAGATAAACTGCTGTAGAACAATGAAAAGCTCATGTTTTCAAGGCTTGGATCAGAGCAACTGCTGTGTCAGAAATGGGAAAATAATTGGTTCTGTTTTCCTCAGCAGCATCTCCTGGGGGGCAGGACATGGGTGACACGAATCTTGCCCACTTGCTGCTGTTGACCAGAGCTTTATGGGTCAGGCTAAATAATGAAACTGATTGAGAGAGTCTGATTTAAGGTACTAAAAAGCCACGTTGCTTTCCCCAGTCCATATGCATTTTGTGGAGATACTGATGGAAGGAGCTAGGCAGCCTCTGCACTGGACAGAGCTCTTCAGAGTAATTTCCTTGCAGGGTAAATCAGGGTGCTGAGTGCCAGGGAGCAGGGACACCTCCTGCCCACCCCTCACTGCAGCACCAAAATTAGGGGCACTGTGCTGTGGGACAGAGTTCATCACCCAGATGTTCATCTATCTGAACAGAGGATGAGGTGTCTCCTCCTAATCTTTGGTGGCCTCTCTGTGGTCATTATGCTTCTGCAAAGAAATAACCCTGTCAATTGTCACTATGCCTCATTTTCTTTATTATCCAGCAGAAATGCATTTAATTTAGTTCCTTCAGAGGAAAGTCTGCTTGCGTTCTTCTGCCTATACCATGAGTTATTAACTGAGTTCGAAGCACAAAACAAGGGAAGAGCTGGCAAGAAATCCTGGCTCCGCTCCCACCCCCAATATGAGTACTAGTAGGTGGCCGTGGGGAAAAAAAAAACACTGCCAAACAAAGCATAGAAAATTTAGTCCAAGTTTACCATGCCAGCCCAAATTGGAGCTCTGGTTTTGCCCAGCTGAGACTCTGTTCTGAAAGTGCCATCTATGAACCCACTGGTGACACAGACGGTGCTGAAGGCTATCTGGAACATCCCCAGCACCACCATGTTCCTCTGGTTAAAGATGAAGTATCGGTACCGATCCATTCTGCTCGGATTCCCGCATAAAGCCCTGAGCACGGAGACTGGCCAGCGGTGCCGGGGCCTCGGGAGAATGGCTCTTCCTGGGCGGGAGGGAGAAGGGACAGGATCAGCAGCACGGGCATCGGCTGGAGCGCAGCACCAGGAGCGCAGAGCTCACTCCCGAGCGTGGAAGGGAAAGCGGCCTCTGGGGAAATCCCTGCGGCTGCTCCGCGGCAGGAGAGCGGGGCACCATTCCCGGCGGCTCTGGAGCGGAATGCGCCATCCTCACCTCAGAGCCCTCCGCCGACCTTCTCCCTGCGGGCTTTCCGCCGCCCAGAGGCGCAGGGAGTGCTCAGGATCTCTCCCGTTTGGAAGGGTAGCTCCGCACGTCTCCGGAAAGGCGCCGGGCAGCCACAGCACCGAGCGCGACGCCGCCCGTGGCCGCTGCCGCTCCCCGCTCGCCCTCTGCAGGGGCGGCTCTGGCTCCGGCTCCCGTCTCCTCCCGTGTCCCCCCGTGTCCCCCCGTGTCCTCCCGTGTCCCCTTGCTCCGCTCCAAGCCCGCTGGAAGCGCCACGCCCGCTGCGCCCTCACCTGCAGCGGCACCGGCCCGGGCAGCGGGAGAGCTCCCGCTCCGCGTCCGGGAAAAGGAGCTCCGAGCCTGTGCCAAAAGCAGCCGGCGACACCGGGACAGCCCAGGCCGTGCTGGCACACCCCGATCCGGGCCGGGACACCCCGAGCCGGGCCGGGACACCCCGAGCCGTGCCGGGACACCCGAGCCGGGCCGGGACACCCGAGCCGGGCCGGGACCCGCGCAGGAGCGCGGCTGCTCCGCCCGCCCCTCCCGCCTCACCTGCAGCCGGGAGCGGCCGCCCCGCCCCGGGCACCCTGGGGCTGCCGGAACCGGGCTCTCCACCATCCCTTCTCCACAGCAGCGGAGCTTTTTTTCTCCTTTCTTTTCCCCCCCCGCAGCCGTGAGTGAACACACGATCCTCGTGCGTGATGCTGCGAGCTGGGGAAAGCGGCACAGGTTAGTCGGAGGTCCTGCTGGATGCCGCATCCCTGGAAGAGTTCAAGGCCAGGCTGGATGGAGTGACCTGGCCTAGTGGAAGGTGTTCCTGCCCGTGGTGGGGGAGTGGAAGTAGATTATCTCTAAGATCGCTTCCAATCTAAACTGTGTTGTGATTTTAACATTCCATGAAATTCTACACATACTGTTAATGACTTGTGGGATCAGTTCCTTCAGATTGACAGGCAAAGGCTCCCCTGGCACATCGGGGAACCAGCTCTCTGTTGGAAAGAGCAAAACAACCTGTGCTGTTGGACAGAAAAGAGCTTGGGAGGGCCCCTGAGACAGCCTGAGCCAGCGTGTGCCCAGGCAGGTCAGGTGGCCAAGGGCATCCAGGCCTGTGTCTGGATAGAGCAGACAGGACTACGGAAGAGATCACCCATCCCCCTTGGCACTGGAGAGGCCACACCTCAAGTGCTGCGTGCAGTTCTGGGCTGCCCACTTTGTGAATGATTTTGAGGTGCTGGGTCATGTCCAGAGAAGGGCAACAAGGCTCCTGGAAGGTGGAGAAAATGTCTTGTTTGAGGGAGCTGGGTTGTTCAGTCCCAAGGGGAGGATCAGGGAACTCCCTCAAAGGAGGCCCTAGTAAGGTGGGGTGGGTCTTTCCTGCCGTGTCTGCAGTGAGAGGACCAGAGGAAATGGCCTTGACCTGAGACAGGGGACATTCAGATTAGATATTTGATAAAATTGTCACTGTTAGGGCAGGCAGGTGTAGGAATAGGTTTTCCAGGGAGGCAGTGGAGTCCTGATCCCTGGAGGTGTTCAAGAGGGTGACGTGCTTTAGGGGTTACAGTGGTTGCAGGAGGTGGATGACCTTGAATGTCCCTTCCAACCTTGCTGATTCAACAATTCTGTGATTCTAACATCCCCCCAAGCACCTCCAGCCAAACCCTAGCAAGCACACCACTAAAACCTGCCTATCCCTGAAACATCTTTAAGAAATCACCTCACAGGTCAGGTATAATTTCCTTAAATAAACCCACTGCACCTCCACAGTGCTCTGGGCAGGAGTGGAACACGGCCAGGCTGGGTGAAGCCAGCACACGGCACCACCCACAATCCCAGTGCCATCTTCCACACCAGCACCAAGCACCCATCCTTCCAGCCTGACTGCCAAGGTTCAAGCAGCAGTGTCACTTCTGCCTCCCTGCAGAGAGGGGAGGGCAGAGACTGCACACCCACACCCAGCCCAGGCAGGAGAGGCTCCATCACCTCAGCAGCTGGGATCACAGAGGAGGGGAAGGCAGGGCAGGCACCGAAAGCGCTGTCCCCATCCTCAGCACTCAGCCAGCAGGCTGTGTACATGGAGTTGGGAGACAGAGGAATAGATTTCCTGGCTGGAAGGGACCCTGCTGCACCGTCCTACTGCCTCAGAGGAAAATACACCACACTTTAAAAAAACAGTTTGGGTGGGATGTTCTTCCCTACCACAACACAGCTGAAGTCCACCTTATGTGCACTGAAAAAGAGGAGTAAGAAAAGCAGCACAGGTGCCAGAGAAAAACCAACAAGTGCTGTCAGGTGTTCATTCACTATTTACTTAACTAGGCATGTGTTAACTGTGTGAAATCCTGCTCCTGTGCATCAGCAAGAACTGTGGTCACACAGGACACAAGGAAGGGGAGAGGCCAGAGGACACCCCAAACTGTGACACACAAATAACAAGGAGAGACAATGGTTTTCTGTTGAATATTTTATTTTTGCATTGCCTTCATAGCGCAATTAAAGCAATCTTTAAAATTCACTTATTACAAATGTTTGTCAAGTCTGTTTTTCCCCAGAAACCCTTTTCTTGTTTCCTTGCACATACGCCCAAACACACTATAAAAACCTCATTCATAACATCAAAGGAAGGGCAATCATCATTCATGTAAACATCTTTCTTAGAGTTATCCATTTTTTAAAAGTCATGAATAAACTTACAGATGTTCAGTAAGGCTCATAGTTCGAGTACAAATGTCATAAAACACCTATCAAGTACTGTACACAAGTTAAATACTCCGGGGTTAACTGTTAACACATGTATAAGCTTACCCCAAAGATTATTCTTTAGCACTTAGTTCTTCAGAACAGAGACACCCACTAATTATGGGCTAAAGAGTATTAAAACAGCAGAAGGCCCAGCAGAAACTGTTAAGTAATACACAATTTTAGTCTGGTTCTTAGCTCAGAGTTAAATTTGTTACAGCTGCAGTAGGAAAAGTTTTCTAGAAGGGAATCTACAGAAAAGAGGGGTGGGTGGTTGGTAGGGTATCATGAGGAGACAAGCTGAGAGGTACAGCTGGAAAATGTGACTAGCCTTGCTATTGCAATTATTTATGGCGGCTGCATGTAATGCTGCATAAATACTTCCCCAAAGAGCAGAAACAACCATTTGCAATTGTAAGGATCATTTGTTGCATCTCCCCTTAAAAAAAAAAAAAACCACCCCAAAAATCAAATCTACTTACTGGTATTCAATTACACTTGCATCTTACAAAAAGACATCCCTTTAAATCTGGTTTAGATTTAGATCTTACTGAAACTGTTTTGTTTAAATATTCATTCTACCATGAAAATATTTCATACAAATGTCATTTTACATACAAATGTTAAAACTTGTAAAGCGGGTCTTCCCACACTCATGATTTTATGGCTTGAGCATTTAATTGCTTTTCATTTTTGTATAGGTATTCCTCCTGGGGGAAAAAAAGAGAGTTACAGTAAAATGGTAAAGAGGAAAAGAGCAGGAAGTTCCACTGCCCAAAGACAGAGGAGGGTCCATTCAAGAGAGAGTGACTTTAGTGTTCAAAACCTTTGATCTGGGGCAAGTAAACACGCGCTTAATCTTGCACCTTTTTTTTTTTTTTTCTTTAAAAAAAACCCCCCAAAATCCCTTATAAGTCTGCTTAGAAATTCTTTGTCCAAAAATACAGTTCTCATATTTCCATTACATGAAGCAAAAGGAACAAGTTCACTGCAGGTGAAACCCATTTCCACTGGCAGATGAAGCTGCTCCCACGCCTGCTTTCCTCGCTTGGATGCTCTTGGCACACAGCAGTGCAGTGGAAGGGAGGAAGAGGCAGCACCCCAGCATGTAAGGAGATACTTCAGTACCATTGCTTCCAAAGCAATTTGGTTTTTTTTAAGTGCTTGGAGGTGAAGTCCTCAGGCAGCCACAGCTCCAGCAATTCTGCTGGGCCACAGGAGAACAAAGCAGCAGATACTCGGCTCTGTGAAATGTTTCACATGAAATGGCATTTCCCTAGAGGCCACCAAACTGGCTGGAAGGACACAAACCACAGGGGTCTCTGGGACAGAAGCAACACCACTGCACCCTGGCACAACCCAGCTGTGAGCACGGCTTTGACTGGAGGACAAGGGCAGACAGCTGGGAAGGAAACAAAAAAGTGGCAATTTCTGTCATTTCTGATACCAGATGGGAGGTGTTGGCTACTCTGCTCCTCCAGTGCCTGACAGAGGGGGAGAAATCCCCAACAGAGCTCTTGCTTCTTGCAGCATGTTGCTTCCAGCTTCCAGCAACATGCTGCAAGACCCCTGGGAAAAAAAACCCCACTGCCATCTGTGTGCAACACTTCCACATCCAGAAAGGCTGTGCCAAGGAGAAGCCTGCTCCCAAAACATGCAGCCTCACCCCATGGCCTCCCAAAGCTCCCAAAACCCTCCCAGGAGCTTCACCTGATTAAAAGCATGGGCCACCCCAGGAGATACTGGGAGCTATCGTGGCAACTGTGGGAAAAAAATCAAAAAGCTCTCACAGCTGAAAAGCCATTTCCATGCATTTCCTTGGACTTTTTCAGCAGGCAAGATTTACAGGTATTTATGTAGGGTAAGTTTTATATAATTACTATTAAAAAGAAAAAAAAGAAAAAAAAAGCCTTTTCAGGTTTGTTAAAAGAAAATCAGGATCCCCAAAAGCAGAATTACAGCACAAGACTCAACTTCAGACACCCCCTGCACGGCCTGAGCTCTTTTCCTTCTTATCCAGTGGAATGGCCCCAGCAGCAGGCAGCTCTCAGCTGTAACTTTTCTGCCTCTTGTCTCCAGGAGTAGCCACTTCCAGAAAACAAAGCTTCTATAACTGCTGGTGGCAAAACCCTGTGCTGCCATTGCAGGAAAATCCACTTCAGATTTTATTTATTTTTAAAGAGATGATTAGCAGCCTCCTAATGCAGGGTGATCACAGGCTTCTAACAGAGGAGCTCACAGAGAAGCCACGTGCAGCCCTGCAGACCAAAGGCAGATGTTGGGAACTGACCTGCACCTGAAAATGCAGCACTCCCAGGTTTTCCTATGCTATTCTTTAGTCACAAGGGGCTCACTCAGGCTCAGCTGACAGGCACCAGCTCTCCCCCCAGGCTCCTGTGCCAACAGGAAAGGTCTTTGGCCAGACTAAGAAGTGGAGCTTCTTTACTTATTGCATATTCCCCAGGAGTCTGCTGCCTCCTACAGACCCGAGAAGATTGCTGTGTAAGGTGGTGCTTCCTCTGCCCCGATGAAACCGTGGTTGGGTGTGGCTCCTGTGTCCATGGATAGGTCAACAACTACCAGTGAGGAGCTCTGTGGAGCTGGTCTTGCCCCCCAGGGAGCCCCAGAAGCACACTGACCTGTTAAGGCATTGTTTGGAGTTCTGTAACCAGCCTGTGCTTGAACCAGGGGATGCCAACTGAGGGACACTCGGAGCTCTTTCACCACGCAGTGGCAAAAGCCCTCCCAGCCATCTCCACTCTGACAGACCAGGAGGAGAGAGGAAACAAAGAGGAGTTAAAAGGCTTGGTCCTGAATCAAGCCAAAGCAGCCCCATACCCACATCTCTTACAGAAGGTTGGTTGCTGAAGGAGGGAGCTAGAGCAGGACCAACAGAGTTTACAGAGCTGAGAAGGACAGCAGAGGTAACAGAGATAACAGCCACAGCTGTGGCATGCTACCTGTCAGGCTACACACATGTACAAAAGAACCTGCTTGATTCTCACCAATTGTTTTGAGAAGACACAGGACACCTTGGTGCCTTTTTTTTTCCCTAGAATTTCCCTATTTTAGGATACAATCTTCTAGCCTGATGCACAAAGAGCACCTATATTCTATTTATCTCAAAAATCAGGCAATATGAAGATTGACAAATCTATTAAAACATAAGCAACTCCACACAAAGAGATTAGCAGAGGAATCAGAGACTGATCAGAAACGAAGGGAGAGGAGCTCTAGAGCTGGGAACATTTTAAGCACAATTCCCCAGTGAGCACAGAGAGGCCAGCAGTCCAAAGCAGCTTATCAAGATTGTGGAAGGAAGGAGTTACCATCCATTGCCAGCAGGATTCACTCACATCTTCCCTCTGCTCCTTCCTGTGCCTAAGCTCAAGCCTCAACTTTGCAAACTTCATGGTCCTGGCACAGTAATCCCCAAGATACACAGAAGAGCTCCCTCCTTTCCTGCAAGTGGCTGATGACCAAAAGCATCAACCTATGGGCAGGCAGGGAAAGATGAAGTCATGCATATTTCTTTTTGAGAACCGTGTGTAGTGAAGCTGAGCAGCTGACTGTCACCTGTGAGGTCAGCTGTGTCTCTGCACACTCAGGTGGGGCCCTGAGCTGTCACCTCTGCCCTGGACAAGACATGGGGCTGTGACCTGAGTGTCCAGCACGAGGAGAGGGAGGTGTCACAGCTCGTGTGCAGATCACTGCTCAGAGTGCCACAGCACCCTGAGCCTGCCTGGCCCCTGCCCCAGCACATGCACAGAGAGCTTCTGTGCAAACTGAAATGATGAGGTGATGGAAAATGTTTGTGAGCAGCCACAGGGACTGGAGAGAGCCCCAGGTTCTCATGAGTAATTCCCTCAGGCACCAAAGCAAGGATTCTCAGCCTGCACTAACAGCAGCCTCATCCTTCTACTGCAGGTACCCAACACCTGCTCCCTGCCCAGCTCCCCAGACACCTCCAACACTTCTAGCAAGCAACCAAAATGTGTTGCAATAGAAAGGTAGGTCTGATTCTCAAATCATTTATATGTTACATATATACAAACTTTTAAAACTACAAACATTTAAAGAAAGTGTTGCAAATGCATTTGAGTTTCTCCTAAGCTGCTAAACCCAAAAGAGAGCATCAGAGTCCCAGAAAGGCTCCAGTATCCAGACCAAGACATTTTTTCTCTCTTCTACAGCATTAGGCAAGACCAGTACAGTATCTGACAAACCACACAATTTCCCTACCCCTGCAAAACCCCAGAACACAACCCTGCAGATGAATATTCACAAGCCCCCACTGTTGGCTGCAACAAAGCTATGGATTTGACTGTTTATAAATATGCTCATCAAGTGATGTTTATACATTCATTGTTCGTCTTTCAAAAACAATCTTTTAATATCTTTTCTTTTAAAAAAAAAAAAAAATCTTATTTTGATACCTCATTTTATATTACTTCACTGTGTCATAAACCAGAACTACTAAAAGATGGCTATAAGGCTGTGTTGTTCTGTCAAGTGAAGACATAGAAAAGATACAGCTCTCCTTCACCAAGGGCTACAGTCTGCCCCCAAACACATGCACCTCCTTGCAGAGAATCCCTGGGAGATCCAAGCATCTTTTCTGCCTTCAGACCTGGCCACTTGGACAGGTGAAACACACAAACCAACTCATGAACACTGATGCAAGTAATGTGCTTGCCTTCCAGAACAGGAACTTCTGGAAGTCTTTCAACAGCAAACCTGTCTTCTCCTTTTCACAAAATCTTCATGCAAAGAACAGCTTCGTTTGCATGTCCTAATAATAAATTAAATAAAATAAGCCAGCCGTACAGGCTAGATAAATATTAGGTTTAGACATGTTGCTATACTATTTAGAGAGCCACAGAGACCAACACACAGCACTCTCACATACACACACAAGCCTTTCCACTAGTTAGAAAGGATTTTCTCCTGCAAAAAAGGATCTGTAGAAAGAACAACGTTCAGACAAGAGGAAAGGGGAGTTAAAACCCAGCCTCCTATATGATAATAAATAAACTGCTCTATTGCAAGATTCAGATCAAAGGTTTAAAAAGGCAAAATTATGCTACTATTAGAGAATATCAAAATATTACTGTTATCATCACAAGTGGCATATATGCAAAATGCAGTTGCACAGTAATGCCTAGGCAGATAGAGAGCAACACTAAGTCTGCCGACTAAAAGTGAAGGATACACCCATTTTAGTTTCTTTCTAGTCTTTTGGCATCTTTGCATATGGTGCAAAAGCAGAAGCTACCAAAGAATACCACATCTCGTATAGAATATTAAATAATTTCTTCAGATAAGACTGGTGCAATGCTAGCTAATTTTTAAATCTGCTATGAGTAACACGGTCAAACCTAGTTAGTATCCAAGGAACTTATCTCTTAACACAGAATGCAAGGTTATGATGCAACAGCATGAACAATCCCTGGTTGTCCAGTTTTCAGTATAAAGGTAGTGCATAGATCCAAGTTTCTGTTTCAGTTTGCTGAGTGGAGAAGGTGCTCCCTTTTGTGTCACTTTTGCTGGGCAGCCTGGAAAGCTTTCAGTTCCAGCTGGTACCACTCGGGTGCTTCAGGCCCGTTCTGCCCCACAGGGCTGTGATCGTAGCCGTAAGCCACCGTCAGCTCCTCGTCCTTCTCCACAGCCCGGATGGTGCGGATACACTTGATGGGCCCAAAGCGAGGGTGCACAAACCTAGGGGAGAAACACCTTTGCTAGGCTCCTCTGTCAGTGCCCTTACTCTGCCTTTTACAGCTCCAGACCAACCTGATATCGAATCAGCACACTTGAGTCAACCTCATAAAGATCTAAGAATCTGAGCAAAAATATTGATTTATCGAAGCACTGGCAGTTCAGTAAGAACACTGCAGTTTAGCCAAGCTAGGATTTAGAGAGCTATGATTATGCATCAAGAAGCAACTCAGAAAGCTCATGACAAAACTAACAACTTGTAAACTTCAAGACCCTCCCTGGTGCAAGTCCCGTCAGACATCAAGCAGCCCTAATGCTGCTATCCCACTTCCAACTCAGCCCAGGTGAGCAGAGGCTCCTGCAGCGCCTGACTCTGCTCCCAGCCCAGCTCTGGTGCTCATCCCGCTGCCCAGGGCCCCTGGGAGGGCAGAGGGCTGGGCTGCTGTCCTAGGTTACAGTGTAAGAAGTGCCCACAGTAAGTATTCTATCACCATCTCCATGAGCTGTTGAAACCAGGTGGGGCAGTGTTTCCCTTATCTGCTGCTAATGGCTCCTCAATGCCTTGCCCATGACTCACAGGTAACTCCCCCGGAGCTGTCTCTGTTTAATGGGCCATCAAGGACCCATTACAGGACTCACAGAATGCTATCAGCCCATTGTGAGGTGCTCCTCCCAGGGAAGGAGCCAAGCATTCCCACATGGATATAATCCAGGGGTTGGGACAGTACAGGGCCTTTTCCCCACTGGATTCCCAGAGGACAAGAGCTACCAGGCCTTCTCTACAGGATCACTGCTTCAACAAGACCATTTCACCTGGACTGCTACTACCACCCTAACTAACAGGGTGTCAGGCTGTATTCTGACTCTGTCAGTATTTTCTACTATTGAATTTATTTTATTTCACTTTAGTTTACTTCTTCCCTTCTTTCTCTTATTAAACTACTTTCTGAATTGGAGTCTCACTGGTTTTGCTTTCAAGCCAGCACAGCTGCAGCTGCCCCCTGGGGCCCAGGGCTGTACTCACGGCTCATAGGTGCAGTTGGGAGTGAAGGAGTGGTTGGCCTTGTGCCCCAGCGAGGCACAGTACTTGGCAGCGTGGTTGTAGGGCTCTGGCACGTCTATCACTGTCTCATCATCCAGGGATATTGTATTCCCATTGAGGGCCCAGTCCCTGCTGTCTACCTGGTTTGCAAGGAAAAAAAAACAGTGTCTGTGTGGAGGGGTCAGCTTTGTCAGCAGTTTGAAACCCAACATTCCAAATAGATGCAAATGAAGCTTTTCATGGGGGTACATCATAAAAGCACCCCACAGTTTTTAAATCCATACATAGGTGAGCATGCACTTTCTCTCAATTAAACTCCAGCATGTCAAAGCAAGGGTGGGAAGGTAGTGGGTGTAAGATCCTACTATGAAAAGAAAATTTCAGGAGGAGCAATGAAAATTCAGACTGACTTTTTTCTTTTCTTTACCTCCTGGTGTGTAATTCTCACTCCATTATAGAAGGACATCACTGTACTGGCTTCTGCTGCTATTTTTGAAAACAATCCTTCTCCAGCACTGGAAATGAGAGAGACATCCACATACACCCTACAAGAGCAACAGGGCACGGAATCAGTGACTGGCTGCAGTTTGAATTTTCAAGAAGTACAACACTACTGGGATAAGGCCCAATACTTCATGATATAACACCAAAGCTAATAACAATAGCACAGAAAACCATATTATTATGATTATTCAAAACCTCTATATGGAACTCCTTCCCTTCCTCTCTTCCATATGTTCTCTCTATTTTGTCAAACCTGAGATTTGGTGGAAGTTTGGGCTGACTTGGAAATTTTTTTTTTTTATTATTTTTTTTTTAAAGTACCATTCTCCTATTACTCCACAATGATGGCTTCAATTCAGGAACACCCTCATAACATATCAGAACCCCAGAAGTCCTCACCAAGCTGGGGTTGCTGGTATGTACATGCACTGAGGAGCAAGAGTTCTCAAGGTGAAGCACCACATCTTCAAGTACTTGATGCAAATTAAAGCAAGCATTTTACTAATCACTTATTTAGATATTTCAGAGTATCAGAAAGCGTTGAGATACACACAGGGCTTCCCTTTTACAAACCTTTACACATCTTTTAAGTTTGAGATGAGAAAAGCTTTGCATCTTTACATCACAGAAATATGGGGAGAAGAAAAAATCTTACCTCTCTGATTCGTAAGGATCAGGAAGAAGGGCATTTGTAGAAATGCAGGATGAAGTAGATTTGTCAAAACTGTATACTGGGCCTAAAAAAGTCAGAAATCAATGAAGGAAATAAACTAATTGGCAGTACTGTAAGTATGCAATCCTTAACTTCATCAAGATAGTCAAAAATTAAATTTTAATCGCTGCAAAAAATAAATGTTACACTTCCAAAAAAAAGCTAATAAACAGAACTGCTCCTGTAAAAAGCCTTAAGTGAGATACAGCCTCTTGATTATTTTTCTCCTCAACATTCTAGAGTAAGAGTACTAACAAAAAAGGTGATACATATGTTCTTCAAATTACCAACTTGTAGAGGAGGACTGGATACCTTTTCAAAACAGACCCTCCTAGAGTCTCTAAATAAAATTTAAAAGTAAAACAAAATTTACAAGGATATATTCAATAGCTCATTTTAAAAATCCCCCCAAAACTTGATTACTTCAAATATGAAGTGTTTTTTAGTCCAAATCTGAAGAGACTTCAGCCATAAGATAATATTTAGTAATCAGGAAGCTCCCTTGCTACAGTCCTTTATTTTTTGTCATTGATAAGCAACTCAGTGGCACAGCTCTAATTATATTCTTACATCCCTCTCCCAAATGCCACGGGAGTATCTTGGAGGTAGATTAAGAAGAAGGTGGAAAGAAGATGGGAAGGAAAACCCACAGAACAGAGTAGTACAAAGTTTGGTGTCCAGGATCTGTCCTGGCTGAAGGCAGCTTCCTCCTGAGTGTAACTGCATCCTATTTACAAAGCACAACCATATCCTCTGATAAAGTAAGTTTTAAGTTAAATTTTGACTTGCTATCATAACTGAGAGGTTCAAATAATAAACTCACAAGTATTTGCTTGTCCATACCTTTTCACTGAGCTTTATGTGCCTATTTCATATCAAGTGAGACAATTTCTGCTGGCAGAGCAATAAATGCACTAGCACAGTCTCTGCTTGTTGCTGCAGCTTCACCCACACTCCTCCAAAACACCACATCCACCTCAGAACAGCAAGGCCACTCCAGAACTATGGGCTCAAGCCACTGGAGAAGGCACCACCCTACTCCAGTGCACTCCACAGCCACTCTGTCAGCAGGACCAGACACACTGAGGGCGCTGGTGAATCAGACCATTACACAACCACCGAGTCTGGTTCACTAACTCCAATCTCAGCCCAGCAATGCAGATGCCAGAACATTCACATTGCAAACACTGACCTGCACAAACCCAGCTGACAGAGCTACCACCAAATCAGGGCCTCCCTCTCCTCCTGCAGCTATTCCACTGTAGCTGTGCCACCAGTATCAGGGAGGAGGGAGCAGGTTTTCCATGTGGCACAGAGGGCAGCAGGACGTGTGACAAGCAGGACTGTGCACAGGAGTGAGAGAGAGGGGCTATGAAATGCAGCTGGGGCACTTCCCACCTGCTCCCAGGACAAAGGCCACCTTCCCCTGTGCCCACCTCTGTGACCTGGAGAAAGGGCCCCCCACTAACAGCCAGTCTCCAGTGGGGAGCACCACAGGAAGCAAGCTGTCTGCAGCAAAGGGCTGGCAGCAGCAATACAGGTTTGTGTTAGCTGAACTTACTGCCTGCTACTACTTCAAATTGAGGCTTCCCATCCTCAACAGCTGTCAGAGTTGCCAGTTTTGCTTCTATCATTTCTCCATCTATGAACCTTCCGGAATATGCAGTCTTTCCATCAGGATACACATAGGCTATTTTCTCTCCAGTCATCTCCCCATCTTCATTCACTTCTCCCACAAGGCTGCCTCCATCCTGAGAGCACAGGCAAGAAAGAAAAGGCAAAGCATTTAGTTACACTTTACTATTTTTGACACCTAAGATTTTTAACCTTTGTATTTTTCATGCATTTGTAGCTTTGTAGATTGCAAACGCTTGGCTGTAGCTTCCACTACTTTTTCCCATCCTTTTCCCCTACATTTAGGAACAATAAGCTAACCTTTTAAACACATTCCTAAAATATTCTTTAGTCTTACTCCAAGAAGAGTATCAACTACAAGGACGTTCTGTTTTCCAAACAGAATCTGGACCTGACATAACAAAAGTGAGGCAAAAGAAGCCTCTGAACTGCTTCCAGTGGGGCAGAACCCAAGGAATTATTACCTAATCAACAAACCTTCTAATTGGACAATATATGATGGCCACAGTAATCAACAAACCTCAGAAAATGGGTGAATTTACTGCAGCACACACAGTTTGTACCATATGTATTTTTGAGTACCTAAAAGCTTTCAAGTAAAGGTTTGCTTTTACATTCACTCCAATGTTGTTGGAAAGATCTATTTTCTAGGCAACATCCTCAGCAAACGAAAGGGGTTTTCTCCAACTTTTAAAAAATGCAACAGTTAGCTCAGATGTAAAATTATGATAATGAGGGAGAACCAGACACACCAAGAAGCTGGATGAAGTCATTCCAGTTAGGATAAAACTGATTTTCTATGTTGTTTGGAATAGGCAAACCCCAAGGTCTTCCCTTCCATATGACACAAATATTCATTTTCACTTGGTGAAAGCTTTGTGTGTACAGTGTGCAAAACAAGGACCAAAGCCACACAGATGTCCAAGTTTGATTACTATGATACTGTGCCAGAGGAATAAAAAGATTTAATGCTACCTTGCTAATTCATGGCACCTCTAAAGCCTTGAGCCTACTAAGGAAAAATGATTCCCAGAATGCTCCCCAATGTCAGGTGGAGATCAGTGAGAACAACTGTTTGTGGAAAGCATCAACAGCAATGCTTTTCCTCTCCAAGGTTTATGCATTTCAGCCCTGGGCTTTGCCATCTGTGATTTGCCTGCAGCTCAGGTTGGATCTATTTGCAGAACTGCAGAAATGAGATGCATACATTAGCACAGGTCTAACCACTTGTTGGGGGTTAGGATTTTTGATTTTGTTTCTTTCTCTCATGGAATTTTGTCCCATCTGTTGCTACAAAACAATAACTACCAATACTTAAGAGAACAAAAGATGTGGCTGGGAGGAGGAGGGGGCAGGGTGTAGCTGGTTACTCTCTTTCAAACCTAGACAGCACTTCAGGTATTTATTTCAAAAACCACAAGGAAGCATCTCCAAATAACACCCTGGAGCAAGACCAGCAAGTGTGCTGTGGAAACAAACTGATCTGTATCAAGACCACAGTGCACAGGGTCTATTTCAAAGAGACACCATTTTGATCAACTCCCAGGAAGAAAGTGTTTCAAGCACACTGTAACAGGGAACAGTGAACCTTAAGTCTGGGGAAAAAAAATTATGCACATAGCATCCAGCAGAGAGTCATGAGGAAACAACTGGCAAAGGAGTTCTATGGAACATCTCACATCCTTTTGTGATAATGATAAACAACCTCTAATTACCCACATTTCCAAGAGGTACAGCACCACTTTGTCAGCTGGAAGATGAATCAAGAGATACATGAAGTGAAGGGTCAGCTGTGTGTGTTTTATACACTAGGACTGAAAAACTTTTGGCACCACACACCAAGCATTCACTGATCCTAATACATGCTTAATAGCAACAGTGAAAACCAGTAAATAAAATGAACAGCCAGTGGTGATGAGCATTTAGAAATCATTCTGCATCTAGGGTTTGTGCCATATGTAGCACAGAATTAGGCTGAGTTTTGATCAGCTGCTTAATTACATGCAGATGTTACCCCCTTCTAGGCACGAGGTAAGACTGAAAGGTTCAACCAACTCTGCTGTGTAAGGCTGAATAGAAATTATATTTTTTAAAAATTTGCACCAAAAACTCCCTAAAAAACTGTACAACAGTCATTGCCTTAACTAGCACAGTTCTAAAAGAACATCAAAATTCAAAAAGATAAAATGTTGGCCAGTCACTTGTCCACAGCTCCACTCAGAGTGGAATTACATCTGATGTTTTGGGCAGAGCCAGACTTCACAACATGAAATGGAGAACAAAGAAATGGAGACAAAGTCTCTCCTCCTAGTTTAAAAAGAGCAGCAGGTTCCAGTGACTGCCATGGCTTCCATGCTCCTCACCTGCAGCCAGCACTACAGAGTGGCAAAATCATTAGTCCAACCTTCCCAAAGAGATAATGCATAAATTATTAGACATCCTATTTCTACATTACATACAAATTAGATATAAATGCACTTCCAAGAGGCTGGGTTTCCTGGAAGATGAAAATGGTGGAGGGCATCTTGCACCCTCACTGAATCTCACCTACTGGGCAAACACTCAACATCAAAATCTTCAAACTTTGTGCTGGATTATCCAAACTCAGAACACCCAGATCTTTTACCCGGATCTGTGCACTGATTTTTTGGCTAGCTTGGGTGGAGAGAAAAGAGAGGCACACAATCCCAGCGGCAGGAGAACAGCAGGAGGCGATGTTTACCGGGTAGTAAATCCAGCAGACGCCGTGGCGGATGTTGTCCTTGTACTGCCCCTTGAATATCAGCCGCCCGTCGCTGTCGTACTCCTGGGCGGGGCCGTTCAGCTCCCCGTCCACGTAGGTGCCGTGCAGGACCACTCCATCCTCGTAGGTGTAGATCCCCTGGCCCTGCAGGGCATCATCAACGTAGTAGCCCTCCAGGGTGCTGGTGGAGAGAGAAAAAGCAGCAGTGGAAAGCTGTTCACCCTCAGGGGCCAACCCAAAGCCTCCACGCTCTGGAATGCCAAGGTGAAAAGCAGGAAGTTGCTTCTATGGAGCTCCAAAGGCAGGAAACAGCTCGCAGCACCCTTTCAGCGGTGTGTGCTGCATGGACACGGCATCACTCATCTCAATCACATGCTTGGGGTTTTCTGCAGGCTGGAATAGGCAGCAAATGGACACTCCTGGTCAGAGAAGGAATTCCTGCTCAAGCAGGCTACTCTCACATTAGGATTTTCTGCCTGCTACACGTGGACCTTCACTGACACACCTCTGGAGATAAATTTGAGCTGCTGTACACATGAACTGCAACCTGCCACAGTTCAGCATCAGCTCCCCAGCCATTTGTACAGGCCCCATTAAAAGCAGCCATTTTTCATGTATTTCTCTTAAAATCAAATACAACCTGTCAAACAGAACTAGTCCTAAACAAAGAAATATTTCATTTTGGTTTTGTCTGGCAAACCCTTTGCTGTCACCATAAGAGAGGGTCCATTCAGGTACTTCTTTCTCATGTTAGGATTAGCATAAGGGAACACAACTTGTTTAGCTTTTACTACAGCACACTTAGCTAACAGCCAGCTGTCAGCATAAACATATTTTCACTGCATAATTCTTTTTCAGATGCAGATGTCTAAGGTATAAGCCCAAACAGTGTCTGTGAGCACATGACTCTACACGTTTTGCCACACAGAGTTTTGCAAGAGTTGTGGAAAGAATGTTCTTTTTCAGAATTTGCTTTCTCGTTTCTAAAGCTTCATGCTCTGTTTTTACATAACTTTGGCAAGCTGGATGAGGTTTCCATGGGAAAATACATTACAGTAAAAGCCTCGGTGTACACCAGAAGCAAAACAAGAAGGGGCAGGAAAACTATTTTACTTTTCAGACAAATGGATTTCTTGATCCAGGTTGCTGCAGAGCTGCACAGATAGCTATGGCACTACAGGACAGCGAAGGATGAGGGAACCACCAGAAATTACTGCCCTTACTTAACTATAAATGATGTCACTTTCCCCTCTCATTTATCACAGATCACTAGATTTGAATTCCATTGTAGTGACAACACACATAGCGTGCACATGTAGGATTACTCTTTAAAAGAAGCAGCCACCCCCAGTTTATGTAATGAAAAACACCAAAAATCCTGTCTTGTTACCTTTAATTGCACTAGTTGAAATTAAAACATTGCTAAATTACAACAGTGCTTCAGCCCTGGAAAGAATGTAATTTTCCTTACTGTAACTCAAACTTCTATGTTTTCTCTCTTTGTACTAGCTCCAAACAGTGACCAAAAGATCCATCTCATCTAAGGAAATCAAAAGGATGATACCTTAAGAAAGAAGCCTATGTCCTTCAAGCCACCTAAAAAGTCAGGTTCAGAAACTTTTAAGCTGTTCAGTTTCTGAACTATTTTTCCACCCTGCTCCCCTCTTCACTTTTTTTAAGCTCTTGAAGTATGGTGTCTGCAGCCAGACACAATAATTGCAACCAAGACTGGACCAGCACAAAGAGAAATAAATAGCTTCTGTGTCTTACACAGGCAAAACCTTTTTAATACAAACCCTGAACTAACCTGTAGTTCTTTGCTTCTCAGATGATCATACTTCTGACAACATAAATTCTACCAAAGTCAAAGTTTATCAGATGTACCACCTTCCTATTATCCACTATGCCTAGAAGGGATTGAAGATACTCCTTAACTAAAAATTAAACCAGTGATATGAATTGGGGTGGGAATACTTACTCCAATATCCTTCCAGGGATTAAGTTAATATTGACAGAGACCAATCCATTTATCTCTTGCTCCCTCTACATGGCAACACTGAAAAGTTTTTCCCTAAAAATAAAAGTTTCCTACTGTGTTCTGGGAGAAGTCAGTTTGGAGGAGTTTCCAGTCAGGGAGGAAGGGCAGCTCTGTGCCAAGCACAGCCCTCATGCCTGCCTTTACAGTGCAAAGTGCTCTGCAAAGCACACTCCAGAACCACTGGCACCAAGGAAAGCTCAAGTCCACAATCCAAAACAGGGAGTATGCCAGAGGTGAAACCTCTCTCTCCTAAAGAATATGCTGCGATTTTTTTGCATTTTCTTGGAGGGGAAGGAAAACAACAACTGATATTTCATTCCAGGTTTCCATTCCTCTAAATAATCGACAGGAAGGGGGCAGCTATCCCAGTGAAGGGAATACTTGACCAAACAAGGCAGCCAGTCCTGCATGTGACGGGACTCAGCTGCTCCCCAACAACAGAGGTAGAGCAGCACAGCTGTCAGCCTTTACTCAGCAGCCTGCCAGGGAAACACACCCACGAGTGCTGAAACCAGCCAGCTTACTGCACAGGACTCTGCAAAGGGAGAGCTGTTTTGAGACATTTCTGATACTTATTGCTCATCTTCAAGAGCACTCAGCCTTGCCCATGGCACAGTTAATGGAAACAGCACGTCCTGTTTTATGCCAGGTCATTCTTACGACACGCTGTGATTCCTGAACCATCCATTTCAGGAAGCAACTTAGTCTTGCTAGCTGGGCATAGCCAGATAAATGACATCTTCAGTAATTAGCTACTGCTCAATTAAGGCTGCTTTAGCTAGATTAAAATATATAACAGTTAATGAAAATATTCCATTTTCCAAAATGACATTGCAGACTATTTTTGCATATTTTCATTCTGCTAGTTCCTAAAGTCATCAGTGCCCAGCTATTCCAGTTTTTCAAGGGTTATGAAAAATGAGAGAGAGGAAAAAAAAGAAAAGAGTTGGCAGCATTTATGCAGTACAGCAAAGGCTCAGCAGCAACCTGACTCTTCCCACCAAATGCTGCTTGTACCCTGGATTACATGGAGGAGGAGCCCTACAAACAAAATAATGGGTCAGTTCCTCTGACTGTACAATCAGCAACTACTCTGCTGAAATCATCCACCAGCACAGAAACATTATGTACCTGTGTCCATAGAGACGCTGTTCAACAACTTAAACCAAAACTATTTTAGAGAACTCAGCTGCTGGGCAGTACTGATTTCCAGTTACTCAGAGAAGGCCATTACCAACAACAGTGAGGCTTTTTCTTCATCCAAGCTTGGAGGCCTAATCACTTTCTACGGAACTGAATAAATATATTATCTTTCTCATGAAAAAACCCCCACAATCCCCAGAATGAAGCAAGTGCAAAGGCGAGTACAGACAAGGAGCTGACTCACTGAGACAGCACAATACCTCTGCTCCTGCTCCGAATTTTGCTGAGCAGGAAGGAGCAGACTGTCAGTTTAACAGCCGCTATTCAGAGTGTCACCAACAGCTGCAAAACCATGAAGAATCGTGTCATTTTCTACTGCTGCTCCCTCCGAGGAAGTTCTGAGCAACTGCAGACAGGAATGCTGCAGTGGTGGTGGGGGGAAGACTTACAAGGTGCCCATAATGAGCTTCAGAGAAGAAAACACATGCACAGGCACAGACCGGCCAAATTTCACTGTCACAATTCCCAGGGAAAAGAAGGGAAATTATGGGGGCTTTTCTCAAAGTAAATCAGGCCACAAGCAACTTGCAGGGGATTAACTAGAGCTGGTAACAAACCTGTCCTTTAACTGATATACAACTGGACAAAGCAATTGTCCAATTGCCTCTACAAGGCAAAGAAGTCCACCTGAAGTAACAAACTTTGATGTCCAAGTCACTGTCAGCCTGGTTTTCAAGAGTTTTGACCACCTCCCATTTCTTATGATTTCTAATCAGCTCGTAACTTTACAGTGCTAACAGAGCTCACACCACTGCATTCTCCCTCCAGGAAACAACTACAGGCACCTCATCACACACAAAGCTGCCACAGGAATGGCTACACCAGCAGAAAACTTTTCAGCTACAGTGTTTAATGAGAAAGAAAGAAAGAAAGAAATTTTATCCAAAAACTCAGCGGTATACAATCAATGTAGATTAGTTTTGCATTGCTACAAGCAGAAGGAAGAATACAGAAGAAAAACCAAGGAGTCAGAGTGTACCTTCCATCAAAAAAGAAGAATTTGCCACGGCCATTCTTTTCTCCATGCACAAAATTTCCTTCAAATCTGTCTGTTGATGAATAGGTTACTGTACAGAATCCATGTGGCAGCCCATCGTCATCTAGATGCCCTGAAATAAAATCCAAACAAAGAACAACAGAACACATTAATTATTATACAAGATTTTAAACCTGCTCTCGTTATGTAGCTGCTTGAAATGCAGTAGCTCCCTGGTACAAAACAGTAATTCAGATCATTGCTGTTAGGAACAGTGATCAGACATTCTGTACAAATGAAGGTTGTACTTGTGTAACACATAGCTTAAAATAAAAAGATAAGGATAAAAGGAAAGGGATGAGAGATGGGAGAGAGAAGAGAATAATGAGTAAAACTTGTTTCTGAAGGAAACAAGGTTTATATTATTCTAACTTGTATTACTATACATCTTCAAGTATAATAATTCTTTATCTAAAACATGTATTTATTGGTAAGAACAGGATAAGAAAAGGTTTGCTTTTTTCTTTTGATAAACACGAGTTATGATAATGTGGGTGTGCCGCCATGCAGCTGTATTCAGAGGAATTTAAAGAAATAAAAGTATATCATGTCCATAAGGCTGTGCCCTTGCAATGTGTCAGTCAAAGTGGTATTTAATATTTTAAATGCTGTTCTCCAGTGCCTTTCACTTTATACCCTGTTCCCACCCCTAGCCACATCAGGTTTCCCTATTACAGCTGTTGCACAGAGGGAAAGCAGAGACAACACACTTGGATCCTCACCTGCACGGTTTGTGTTTTACTGGACATAACTGGCCAGCTCTGCTAAGTCAAAGCACAATAAGGCTCCTATTGCATCTCTAACTGCCTCTTCAAAGCCAAAGCAAATGACAGAGGAGTGTTTGAAATGATGGTTCCTGCCTGGCTTAGCTGTGTGAGCTCTGGCTGCAGGGCTCAGCAGGGCTGCTCTCAGCACAGGGACACGCCTCAGTGGATGCTACAGCTCCCACAGTGACATTTTACCAGGTATAAATTTTACATGAAAACTGGCAAGTAAACAACAGCTAGCCTATATTTATGTTCTTCCATGCTTCTAACTAAGACATCACCTCTGATTCCCCCAGCCTCCTGCTGATGGATACACAGCCTATTGCAGGTGAGAGGCAGTGCATGCATCCACTCCTTCAGGCTTTGGGTCAAGCTCTGCCCGAAACTGAAACGGTTCCTCACTCGTATGGAAACAAACTTCAGCGTGAGGGGGACTGAGGCCTTCAGTACTACCAGACCTTGAGTCTGGTGCCCAGAGAGGGAAAAAGCTGTGCAGACTTCATTGAGTATGGAAATGCACCTAGAAAGGTGTACAGGAGAAAGCAGAGAGAAATCTGAACTCATCCAAGAGCCAGGATTCCCTCCCTCACCCTTCTCTTGCATGCTCCACCAAATTTCTCTGGCATCTGCACATGACTGTTCTCTCACTTCAAGTCCCTAGTCCAAACTAGATGGAAAACAGTTAAAAAGTTTAAGCCAGAAAAACCAATCAGGCACTGCTTAGTTCAAAGTGAGAGAAATAATAGAGTAAAAAAAGAGAGCAGGAGGTGGAAGGAAAGCTCTATCACTAAAGGCTTTTAATTACTTTGAAGAGGAACTCTTTAAACAGGAGCTGCTCTTTCCAAAGAGAAGAAAGACATTTTTCACTCCCATTCTGTCAGGTTACCCCTTTTTGTAGAAAGGACAAGTTTTAGCTAAATGTATCCAATTATTATTAATGGTTAAATATTAATAGACAATAAATTAATGACCAATTTAACTAAAAGGTGAGTAACATCTCTGATGTGGACACCTCTTTTAGACTAAAAACTATGTCAACTTTTATAGTTCTAATTAAAAGCCTTTTTTATTCAGTTTTATCAATATAGAAGGGTATACTGGTGTAAGTTAACAAGCCCCAGACAATCCAAATTCTCGGTCACTACAAGGGCAAAAATTCTATAAAATACTTGGATTAAAAAAATACACTGATAATATTGGTACATCAAACTATTTTAAAAAATACCCAAAACAACAACAAAAAACCCTTGCAACTTTTATTCTCTGTGACTATTCAGCTTTGTCAAGATCTTGCTGGAATGCAAAGCCCAACACAAAAGCTGCCATGCTTGTACACAGAACACATGTCAGGACTTTTGCACAGTAGAATACAGACTACCTCGGAGATTTAAATGGTCAGCTTTGATCCAATGGCCTCTATACAGGGTCTTAATCTGAGCCACAATACAAAGAATCCAATTATTCTAATGTGCTAGAAGTTTCCCCTTATTAAAAAAAAACAAACCACAAAACCATGCCCCCACCACTGCAACAAAACAAGAAACACAGTCTCTCTCAGTCAACAACACGGGAAAAAAAACCTCAATCTCAAGTTTCACAACATAAATACAACTTTTTTTCTGTATGGCTGAGACCTTTGGCTCTAATTCTGTTTCAGATTAAGTCAATGGAAAAAAATCCTCATTATTTCATGGGGAGCAGTGTGTTCCACTTTCCTTTCTCACCATCGTCCTCCATTTGCAAAAAATTAACCCAGAACGTCTAAACACATTTTTAAATTATTGTAAAACCTCACTTTTGTTGCATCATTAAGGTTCTCCCAAGATTTCCTCTTAAGCTCAGAACTTTTCAAGAAAAGGAATTACCCTAATAGGGGCTAGTTCACAATGGAGTCACTTACCGAAACCACTGATGTACACAAATCAAAGATAAAAGCCCTTTACTGTCGGTATCGCTATTACTTATCAGATGACATAAAACATGCATCATCAATAAAAGATTCTGGCCACAAAGATGCCAGATGGATGTTTGGGGGATAACAACAATAAACCAAACTCCCCCCTACATAAATAGAAGTGCTCATTTCTGTATTTCTAGCTTCCTTTGGGTAAGTGCAAAATCCTATTCACCCCCAAAGAGCATCCTGTTTCTCTCTCACTCAGAAAAACACATACATTCACTTAAATTGCTGAATAAAAGATGCTCTAAAGAGTTGTTTCCTTAGCCCATGGAGACGCCAAACAAATCTAGAACACATCAGAACACTTTATCTGCGATATGAGGATGAAAACTATGACTCCTTGCCCCAGACAACTGCGACCCACAGATCTGAGGAGGAAAAGCAGTGGAAAACCACACCTGTGAGGGCACAGGGCACAGCCCATGCATAGCAGAGCCTCACACCCCTGCTCTACACAACAAAGCTTCTCTCTGGCTCCGACACCGCACACCTAGGCAGCAAACCTAGTAAATCCGAGCAGCAGCTGCTCAGCTCACAGCTGCTGTCAGACCGAGCCGCCGTGCAAGACACGTCCCCGGAGCGACTCGCTTTGAGGCCTAACCCTGTGCCACAGGGGACAGGGACCCGCACCCCAGGCAGCTCCTTGCCCCCTGCCCAGCAGCTGAACCCCCGCACTGCTACCCCCGGCAGCACGGGGCCCCTGCGAGGAATCTTTGGGGAGCCGGTGCTTCCCCACAGCCATGCCGTGCTTTGTTTCCCCGCTCCCAGACGCCTGACGGGGTGGCAGCGAGCTGGGGAGCTGCATCCCTGCCTGCTAGGGTTTCCACCAGCACCTCACTTCAAGAGGACACGTGCCTCTGGGTTTAGAACTCTTCAAGGGTTAGTTATCCACACACGAGAGGCGAACTGCACACACAGGTGCAGCTACAAGGCGGTCCACCCCTCTCCTTTACGGATGGCTCCAGCCCTGCTGCCCACGGATATGGCAACAGTGTCTTCTTGGAGTCGCTCTTTCTTCTCCCTTCTCCATTTGCATGTATGTGACCGCAGCCCTGGCTCCCTGGGCTCTCTCCAAGGATGGGCATCCCCACGTCCCTCAGCCGCCGGGGGAAGGATCGGGCACCGGCCGCGCCGCCCAAGGAGCCAGGGCTGCAGGCCACCGCCCGCACGGGGGCACAGCAGCGGCAGAAAACCACGGTCATGACTTATTTTTGACAATAAGAGCCGAGCAGCCGCCATCCCCGCGCCCGGGCTGCGGAGCCTCCCGCTGTGGCCGGAGCTTTCGGCGGCCGAAGGCCCCCAAGGCGCCCGCCCGGCAGCGGCGCCAGCGCGGCCCCGGCTGCCCCCGGCCGAGCTCCGCCACGTGCGCGGCCCCGGCCCGTCCGTTGCATAAGCCCACTGATGTCATGCGCTGCGCCCGACCCCGGGCGCCCAGCTCCGGCCGCCGCCGCCGCCCCGCGCCC